>QNTS01003470.1:60986-94536 GCA_003317085.1 Hucho hucho | reverse complement strand
GAGGCTATATACAGTAGCGAGGCTATATACAGTAGCGAGGCTATATACGGTAGCGAGGCTATATAAGGTAGCGAGGCTATATACAGTAGCGAGGCTATATACAGTAGAGAGGCTATATACAGTAGCGAGGCTATATACAGTAGAGAGGCTATATACAGTAGCGAGGCTATATACAGTAGCGAGGCTATATACAGTAGCGAGGCTATAAACAGTAGCGAGGCTATAAACAGTAGCGAGGCTACATAATGGCACCGGTCAGTCGGGCTGATTGAGGTAGTATGTACATGTAGATATGATTAAAGTGACTATGCATATATGATGAACAGAGAGTAGCAGTAGCGTAAAAGAGAGGGGTTGGCGGGTGGTGGGACACAATGCAGATAGCCCGGTTAGCCAATGTGCGGGGGCACTGGTTGGTCGGGCCAATTGAGGTAGTATGTACATGAATGTATAGTTAAAGTGACTATGATGAGACATACTCTTGGACAAATGGAATAATATATTTTCTGGAAAATATTTTAACGTATCAATAAGATCCGTATCACCTTGAGAAACATTCCAAAACAAACAGTCAGGAATTCCTGTTTAATGACATGAAAACATCAACAGACTGAACAGCAGACCTCTGATTCCTAATACTATTTACATCGAAAGATTTACATAAACATAACTTTATCTCACATCCAATTATCTGAAGCAGATAGCATAAATTATCGAGTTGCTTTGGTTTCCTAAGAGCTGCCTTTTAATTACCATCTGTTGACAGAACATCTTATTTCAAATTTTCTTTCAGTTTTCTTCCTTTGTGGATGTTTTTCACATGCGTCAGCAGATTAGTCTTCTGATTGAAGCTCTTCCCACAGTCACCACAGCAAAATGGGTTCTCTCCTGTGTGAGTCCGTGTATGTTCAGTTAGGTGTTACGGAGTCTAGTTAATAGGTAATCGACTAGCCGGACTGTTCCCCGGACTCCGCGTGTAGGGATTTGTACAATGCTTGAACAAGGCTATTGAACTAGACATTGGTGTCTGTCTTTATTCCTTTATCCAACATATCATACTGAAACATTAGGCTCTTCTTGAGACGGAAACTTAACCCGCAGTCACCACAGCGAAATGGTTTCTCTCCTGTGTGAGTCAGTTTATGATATTTTAGAGTGTGCTTGCGACTGAAACATTTCCCACAGTCACTACATCTAAAAGGTTTCTCTCCTGTGTGAGTCAATATATGCCTGGTTAGATTCTCCTTGCGATTTAAGCTTTTTCTACAGTCACCACAGCTAAATGGTTTCTCTCCTGTGTGAGTCAGTATATGCTTCTCTAGAACTCCCTTCTGACTGAAACATTTCCCACAGTCAGTACAGCTAAATGATTTCTCTCCTGTGTGAATAATCATGTGCCTGGACAGATCTTTTTGAGTTTGAAGGTCTTGCCACAAACAGGGCAGGTGCAGAGTTTCCCACCGTGACAGAGTTGGACATGGGCCTTCCGTTTACAGGTGGAGTTGTAGGATTTTTTGCAGAAGCAGCATTCGCTGGGTCTCTTCTTGGTGAGAGTCACAGTGCCAAAAGGTTTGAGATCCACTGGTTTAGAGTCACTCTCTCTGTTCTCCACAGTCAGGGTTTGGGGAAGAGTCAAGGACTGAAGTGGGTTCTCAAGATCACATTCACTTTTCACACAGGAAGGAGTGAGTATGAACTCTGTGTGGGTTCTGGGTCCTCCTGCCCCAGACTGTGGCTCCACTCCTGCTCACAGTGCTGCTGCTCAGGGGGAACCTCCTCTTCAGAGACAGAGAGCTGCAGGGATTCTGGAGGGAAGTCCAGACCAAAGTACATGGATGCAGACATTTTATTTGAATGTGCTCTGAGTACTGTGACACCTGCCGACGCCAACGCACACATCTGTCCTTTACCTCTCTGTGTCTCCATCTGAGATGTGTTAATTTCAGAAACTGTACTGACACATTCCAGGAACTTGAGAAAGGTGGGATCGTTCTCCCTCCACTCAGCCAGAAGATTGGATTCATACAGCAAGAGCTCAAAGCGCTTTACGTAGTGTGGGGGAAATCAATGTCTAGCACCCTAGAGTGATCTAGCACCCTAGCGTGATCTAGCGTGATGCAGGGAGACCAATTTCTGCCAGAACACTCACCACATATCTATCATGGTGGAGAGGTGAGGAGTGATATAGCAATTAGGAATCGGGGGGGATGATTAGGTGGCCATGATCAAATGTGGCCAGGTTGTGAATGTGGCCAGGTCATCGAGGTCAACACACATAATACCATTAAGAAACAACATTTCTATAAGTACCTGGATATGAATATACTGATAGTATTAAATGGGTTGTTTCTTTTTTTATAAGTGTTCCGTATCGTTGAGTAGACGCTAACTTTGTTGCTGCAAGGTTAGTTGATGGTTGTGTTGTGGTCACAGCAAGGTTAGCTGATGGTTGTGTTGTGGTCACAGCAAGGTTAGCTGATGGTGTTGTCTGTGACACAGGGATGGACAGTGTCAGCCTGCTCACTTCTCCCTAAAGAAGACAGATGGTTTAAAGGGCTGTGTCATCAGTAGACATGGATTAACTAGGGTTATGTTCGGGGTGGCAGGTATCCTAGTGGTTAGCGCGTTGGGCCAGTAACCCGAAAGGTTGCTGGATTGAATCCAAGAGCTGACAAGTTAAAAATCTGTCGTTTTGCCCCTGAACAAGGCAGTTAACCCACTGTTCCCCAGTAGGCCGTCATTGTAAATAAGAATTTGTTCTTAACTGACTTGCCTAGTTAAATAAAAAATGTTCTTTAACTAAGGTTATATTGGACAGGAGAATTTAACGAATATGTATATACGCTATGGGGTTAATTTCAGCCAACAGGATACCTGCATATTAACTAGGGTTATGTTGATTGATTACAAAAAAACAAATGTGCTAGCTGGTTTATTAAACTGGAACATATGTCTTCTGATGTCATCCCGCAGACCAGAGTTTCCGTTATATGGTAATAGAGGGCTTTTGACCTGAATATTTTTGAAAAGCCAATAAATAAAAATTGGCCCCGGTCAATTGTCCAGGAGAGAAAATACCATTGCTTTATTATTATTTAAAACAAATCATGATAGAAATACCAGTCGATGGAAACACATTTGACTGGTCATGCTTATCGGTCTACAGGTTAATTTGAATAATTTTTGTGGATTTAAATTTGCGCGTGTGTACAGTATATTCTTGTTATGTAGGCCATCTTATTTATCACACATGTACAGCATACAGATGCACACAAGAGGGGCTTGTTATAGATGGAAGGGGGTAATGTAGCGACCTTAACCTAATGACCTAGTCAAGAGGTTCAGACCAGGCATGCTGGTCTGTACCATTTTCTCAACTGCTCCGAAATTCTCCACAGCAGCCACCTTTAAATGCTCATTTAAAATATCACGCAATGACTGTAGCTTAGACATGTTTCAGTGGAATGAACGTTGGATTTTCCTTTAGCACTGCCTTCGTCCACGAAGACAGAATGCTGGTCACAAACAAAAGAAACCCGCAAGCAGTTTCACTTCGGCGTTATTCTTTTTCTTCGGTGGGGTTTAACGGCGGTTGACATCTAATATGTTGCAATACCGCCCCCCAACTGGAACATAGTATAAATCCATTATACTTTGTAATGGAAAAGGGGAGAAAAAATGAATCACACATCTATTTATCTGAAACCCGGAACATGAATGATCCAGAGTTGTTTTGCTTTCCTACGAGTATTGTTCAAATCCTGCCCCCCCCCCCATCTGCTGTCAGAAGATCTCTTTGACGTGGATGTCGATTAAGGAAGCCCCCCGCACCTCTCTGATTCAGAGGGGTTGGTTTAAATGTGGAAGACACATTTCAGTTGAAGGCATTCAGTTGTAAAACTAACTAGGTATCCCCCTTTCCCTTTTTTATTATGGGTTCACAGCGAAGCTATTGTTATTCTTAGATATTTTTTTCTTGCCATGGTCAATTAACTCAAGCTTAGATTGTTAACTTTTTTCTAATTTGGCACGTGGAAAACATAGAACATGAGTAACTTGGTCAAAAAGAATGCCACCAACTGGCCTATAGGTGGCGCTGTTATAAGCAGTCTCACTTCAACCCTCATATCCGCATACAATTATATATTATCACTTGTGAATCATGGCCAACATAAGAAACAATTACTTTTTATTGCGACTTGTTCAATGATAGTCGCACACCTCATGTAGCCTAGGCCTATATGTTTTAATAATGTTTGTATAACAGGGGTTCCCGAGTGGCGCGAGCTTTCTAAGGTACTGCATCTCAGTGCAAGAGACAATACCCGGTTCAAATCCAGGCTGAATCACATCCGGCCGTGATTGGCCCAGCGTCGTCCGGGTTAGGCCGTCATTGTAAATAAGAATTTGTTTTTAACTGACTTAACTACTTAAATAAATACTAATTAAATCACAACTAAAGTGACCACATTAATCCGCTTTACAAGGGGTGTAGAGCCTAACTGGCATATATAAGCGTGAGTTTCAAGTTTGGGGAAGATCAATTTCACCATAAAAATGCACCTTTATAATAAGAGCATTACTTGCATTTGCGGTCACTTTTGATAATGGTGTTTTCCGCTAATGGAACATTCGCGCTTATAGCCTACTACCATGTGCGCATTGCAGCACTTATAATGTGAAGAAATAGCCTAATAGTTTATTAAACATTTTAAACCTAAACGTTCTGATCTGTTGTGTCAGCCACATTCCATAAAAAAAGTTTTTTTGATGCTAGTGGTTGTATTCATTTTGGAATCTATCGCATCCCACAACTGTACCAGATTATGTTCGAAATTTTTACTTCTAGCACAGAATGGAATAGGTCGACTTTTGTACTATAGGGGATAGTAGATTGACATAGCCTAGTGCTTTTGCTGTTCGTAAGGCCTACTCATCTTGTTGGCTGACAAAAAAAGTAAATGTGGACAGTTCTTCCAATATCTTCAATATGCACCTCGGAATTGGATATGGATGCGCGCAGTTGCATCCCGGATGTGTCTGTCTTCATATGTAGCCGGTGAGAAAGACCCGATCACATGACAGAGAGCAGTGCTTCGATTGCACAGCACAGTGAGGAAGAAGGGCACAACACAGCAATCAGGGCAACGAAATGCATGGATTTTTTTTAGGGTGCATTTTTACGGCCACAAAGGGGATGCTGCTGTGAAATTTGAGGCATTATCAAGTGCTTGTCAAATTATGAATGAGAGACTATTGGAGTGTGTACAGCCTGCGCAAAGAACCAAGCAGAGCTCATGCCTTTTCAAGCAACTTTTTTCAAATCATCATTAGAGTCGCATCATGTAGCCTAAACAATGTATTAAACAAGACATATAGCCCAACGTTTGTAGAACAACTCTAAATGAAGCATATAGAAATACCTATTTCTTTGTTAACCGCTCAACATAGAATAGCTGCATGTGCGCACTCAAATCGTTTGGAAAAAATATTTATATTTATTCAGCTTTGTTTAGTATAAAGTATTCCTACTATAAAATAATGCCATGGAATAATTACCAAATGTTGTCTGCTAAAAGAACTAGTGTAGCCCACAGCCATTTGGCATAGCCACATCAGGAACTAACATAAGGACAACACAGAGTATGCTATTCTATTCTTCTGAAATATACTAAATTTTCTTCATATCATGCTTCTTTAGACCTGTCCAAAATAAATAATGGATTTATTGTGAAGGTGTAGGCTATATTACATGGATTTAGTAGTCTTTTTAAAATGCTTTGTAGGCTTTGATTTGTACTTTTATGTTAATTACCAGTCAATTACCGGCTGACGAAATTTCGTGACCGCCACAGCCCTAGTGGTGGCAGCATCATGCTGTGGGGATGTTTTTCAGCGGCAGGGACTGGGAGACTAGTCAGGATCGAGGCAAAGATGGACGGAGAAAAGTACAGAGAGATCCTTGATGAAAACCTGCTCCAGGGCACTCAGGACCTCAGACTGGGGTGAAGGTTCACCTTCCAACAGGACAACAACCCTAAGCACACAGCCAAGACAACGCAGGACTGGCTTCAGGACAAGACTCTGAATGTCCTTGAGTGGCCAGGCAGAGCCCAGACTTGAACCCGATCGAACATCTGTCATTATGGGGTATTGTGTGTAGATTGATGATGAAAAAAACAACAATTTAATCAATTTTAGAATAAGGCTGTAACGTAACAAAATGTGGAAAAAGTCAAGGGGTCTGAATAATTTCAAAAGGCACTGTACATGTTGAATGCCCTTCCTTATGAGCCTGCTGAGAATCTGTTGTTAATTTGCTTACTGTGAAATAGCCTTGTATCTGGTCCAACTTTCCCCAAAAGTTTACTAAGGGTTGGTAATAGGCTGATTGACTGATTGGTTGGCTGTTTGAGCCAATAAAGGGTACGTGCTATTCTTGGGTAGCGGAATAACGTTTTCTTCCCTTCAGGCCTTAGGGGAACACACTTTCCTGTAGGCTTAGATTGAAGAGATGGCAAGTAGGAGTGGCAATGTCGTACACTATCATCCATCCAAGTTGTCAAATCCAGGTGGCTTGTCATTGTTGATAGACAACAATAATCTTTTCACCTCTTCCTCACTCACTTTACAAAATTCTAAATTGCAATGCTTGTCTTTCATAATTTGGTCAGTTATGCATGGATGTATCGGTTCAGAATTTGTTGTTGGCATGTCATGCCTAAATTTGCTTATCTTGCCAATTAAAACATAATTAAAGTAGTTTGCAATATCAGTGGGTTTTGGGATGAATGAGCCACCTGATTCAATGAAGGATGGCGCAGAGTTTGCCTTTTTGCCCCAAATTTAATTTAAGGTGCCCCAAAGCTTTTTACTATAATTCTTTATATCATTTATCTTTGTTTCATAGTAAAGTTTCTTCTTTTTGTTCAGTTTAGTCACATGATTTCTCAATTGACAGTATGTTTGCCAATCCGCTGTGAACCAGACTTATTTGCCATTCCTTTTGCCTCATCCCTCTCAACCATAAACATTTTCAATTCATCATCAATACACAGGGATTTCATAGTTTTAAGTCATTTTCTTAATTTTGTAATAGCTTATTAGTAACTGGAATAATACTTTTAATAAATCTGTCAAGTGCAGGTTGCTCCTCATTACACACCACAGACCAGCAAATATTATTTACATTTTCTACATAGGAATCACGACAAAACTTATTGTATGACCTCTTATACACTACATTAGGCCCAGCCTTTTGAACTTTGGTTTTCCTAGATATGGCTACTATATTCTGATCACTACATCCTATGGATTTGGATGCTGCTTTAGAGAAGATTTCTGCAGCATTAGTAAAGATGTGATCAATACATGTTGATGATTTCATTCCTGTGCTGTTTGTAAGTACACTGGTAGGTTGACTGATAACCTGAACCAGGTTGCAGGCACAGGTTACAGTTTGAAGCTTTGTCTTGAGTGGGCAGCTTGATGAAAGCCAGTCAATAATTAGGTCACCCAGAATATATACCTCTCTGTTGATATCACATACATTATCAAGCATGTCACACATATTATCCGGATACTGACTGTTATCACTTGGTGGTCTATAGCAGCATCCCACAAAAATGGGCTTTAGGTGGGGCAGGTGAACCTGTAGCCATATTACTTCAACAGCTAAGCTTTAAGGGAATATGACTCTGAACATAAACAGCAACACCTCCACAATTGGCATTCCTGTCTCTTCTGAAGATGTTGAAACCATGTATTGCTACCACTGTATCATCAAAGTTATTATCAAAGTGAGTTTCAGAGATAATCGGTACATAACTGTTATCTGTTACTAGCAAGTTATCAATTTCATGAACCTTGTTTCTTAGTCTACATATGTTAATGTGGGCTATTTATTTTTATTTTTTTCTTGATTGTTTTTATTGCTCTACTGGGAGGCTTTTCAAAGGTAGACATGCTCATGTTATTTATGTTTGAGCTGATAGTGCAGGTGAGCTGCACACAGTGTACTTCCTATTAGGGCAAACCACATCAGTGCTAACAGTATAACTCAGGTTCATGATTACTGCATACAATAGCTATAGGATTGACAGAGGCATTTAGGGGAGTTAGAGGGACATAAATTAGGTTACTTCCATTACGACTGCCAACGCCCCTGGGATAATGTACATTTGCAGCAGCACTACAACAACTCAGCAACACAACGGTCGGGATTATCTGAGCAGGACTTAGGTCACTGATAAGTCATTGTCTCAACGCAGCCTTGAAATGCGTATAAAGAGTCCAGGAGCCAAGATTTTGATGGACTCAGTCATTCCCGTAGAGCATCTTCGGTTTCCAAGACGTATCAAAATTGTCTATAAAAGTTATGTCAACAACCCAATGATGTTGACTCTATATAGCCAATGATGTTGCCTCTATATAGCCAATGATGTTGCCTCTATATAGCCAATGATGTTGCCTCTATATAGCCAATGATGTTGCCTCTATATAGACCTATTGGCTATGGGTCTATCTCAGAGTACTAGTAAAAAATGTATAAAATGTACTTACTATGACTACTCCGGTTCAAACGACTATTCCGGTTCAAACGACTATTCCGATTCAAAAGGGGGCTAATTAGAGTTGGGAAATAAATGTAATACCTACAAAAAGCTAAGACCCTCATCTCTTCAGCAGGTTTCAAAACTTGGTTTGAAATGTTTCTCAAATTTCTAAGCACATAACCGGGGTTGTGGCAGTCCCGAAATTTAATCAGCCAAATAACTGTCAGGTCTCACGCTAATTGACCGTTAATTAACATAAACACATTTAGCATCTCCTGGCTTCCACACGTAGCCTACAAGGACACTGATGCTGACCTTTGGAACATCTACAGGCAAAGATGCTCCGTTCATCTTTGCCTCGATCCTGACTAGTCTCCCAGTCCCTTCCGCTGAAAAACATCCCCACAGCATGATGCTGCCACCACTAGGGCTGTGGCGGTCACGAAAATTTGTCAGCCGGTGATTGACCGTTATTTAACATAAAAGTACAAATCAAAGCCCACAAAGCATTTTAAAAAGTCTACTAAATCCATGTAATATAGCCTACACCTTCACAATTAATCCATTATTTATTTTAGACAGGTCTAAAGAAGCATAATATGAAGAAAATGTAGTCTATTTCAGAAGAACATAATAGCATACTCTGAGTTGTCCTTATGTTAGGTCCTGTTCTGGCGATGCCAAATGGCTGTGGGCTACACTAGTTCATTGAGCAGACAAGATTTCCTTATAGTATGAAGAATACAACTGAACAAAGCTGAATAAAATAGAAAGGACATTTTGGCTATTCTGTGTTGAGAGGTTAACAAAGAAATAGGTACACCAACAGTTGAAGTCGTAAGTTTACGTACACCTTAGCCAAATACATATAAACTTAGTTTCATCACATTCCCAGTGGGTCAGAAGTTTACATACATTCAATTAGTATTTGGTAGCATTGCCTTTAAAATTGTTTAACTTGGGTCAAATGTTTCGGGTAGCCTTCCACAACCTTCCCACAATAAGTTGGGTGATTTTTGGCCCATTCCTACTGACAGAGGTGGTGTAACCGGGTCAGGTTTGTAGGCCTCCTTGCTCGCACACGCTTTTTCAGTTCTGCCCACAAATTTTATATAGGATTGAGGTCAGGACTTTGTAATGGCCACTCCAATACCTTGACTTTGTTGTCTTTAAGCCATTTTGCCACAACTTTGGAAGTATGCTTGGGGTCATTGTCCATTTGGAAGACCCATTTGCGACCAAGCTTTAACTTCCTGACTGATGTCTTGAGATGTTGCTTCAATATATCCACATAATTTTCCTGCCTCATGATGACATCTATTTTGTGAAGTGCACCAGTCCCTCCTGCAGCAAAGCACCCCCACAACATGATGCTGCCACCCCCGTGCTTCACGGTTGGGATGGTGTTCTTTGGCTTGCAAGCCTCCCCCTTTTTCCTCCAAACATAACGATGGTCATTATGGCCAAACAGTTCTATTTTTGTTTCATCAGACCAGAGGACATTTTTCCCCAAAAGTACAATCTTTGTCCCCATGCACAGTTGCAAACCGTAGTCTGGCTTTTGTATGGCAGTTTTGGAGCAGTGGCTTCTTCCTTGCTGAGCGGCCTTTCAGGTTATATCGATATAGGACTCGTTTTACTGTGGATATAGATACTTTTGTACCGGTTTCCTCCAGCATCTTCACAAGGTCCTTTGCTGTTGTTCTGGGATTGATTTGCACTTTTTGCACAAAAGTACGTTCATCAGAAGCTTCTAAAGCCATGACATAATTTTCTGGAATTTTCCAAGCTGTTTAAAAGCACAGTCAACTTAGTGTATGTAAATTTCTGACCCACTGGAATTGTGATACAGTGAGTTATAAGTGAAATAATCTGTCTGTAAACAATTGTTGTAAACATTACTTTTGTCATACACAAAGTAGATGTCCTAACCAACTTGCCAAAACTATAGTTTGTTAACTTCTTAGGGAGCGGCTGCATAGGTGACGGTTTTGGAGAGTCTGGCGTGCCCAAAGTAAAATGCATGCCACTCAGGCCCAGAAAATAGGATATGCACATAATTAGTACTATTGGATAGGAAACACTCTGAAGTTTCTAAGAGTGTTAAAATAATGTATGTGAGTATAACAGAACTGATATAGCAGGCGAAAACCCGAGGAAAATCCATCCGGATTTCCCTTTTTCTTTGTAAATGAGCATCTTCTCCATTGTGCCTATTGCATACAACTTTATGTAGGACTGAGACTGCAGTACCTATGGCTTCCACTAGATGTCAACAGTCTATATACAAAGTCTGGGAATTCTAGGAGTGACCAGAACAGATAGGAACAGGAAATTNGTTGAAATATTACAGCAAATATACCCAAAAGGATACCTAAGGATACATTAAAAATTATGTTTGATTTGTTTGTAGAAAGTGTATAGGTATAATTTGAACGTGTTCTCTTCACGGTTCAATGGGCGACTCAACGGTGGATTTTATGATCATAACGCGCCAACCAAACAGAGATTTATGGATATAATAAATGACTTTTTCTAACAAAAGAAGCATGGATTGTCTTCGTTGGACACTTGGGAAGCACTCAGCAGAAGTTCATCAAAGGTAAGCGATTTTATATTAGCGATTTTATGTGTTTTGTGAGACCTGCGTTGGGTTATGGATTTATGCTAATGCTTAAATATTAGAGGTGCTACCCTCAAACAATCAAATGTTGTGCTTTCGCCGTAAAGCCTTTTTGAAATCTGACAACGCTGTGATATTGCCAAGAATCAGAGCTTTTGATGACTATGCAACACTTGTATATTGATGAATGTTTAATAATTAAACTTTTGGATTTTGAATTTGGCGCCTCACATTTCACCGGGTAGTGTCGGGAGTGCTAGCGCCCCACCACTCCGTAAGTAGTTAACAATAAATTTGTGTAGTGGTTGAAAAACTAGTTTTAATGACTCCAACGTAAGTGTATGTAAACTTCCGACTTCAACTGTATGTGCTTACTTTAGAGTTATTTATGTAACTTTAGTTGATCTACAAACACTGGGCTATATGTTTTGATGTTTAATACATTGTAAGGCTGCATGATGCGACTAATGATGATTTGAAAAAAGTTGCTTGAAAAGGCATGAGCTCTGCTTAGTTTTTTTTGCACAGACTGCACACACTACATCAGTCTCTCGTTCACAATTTGACAAGCACTTGAAAATACCTAAACATTTCACGAGGGCACGCCCTTTGTGTGGCTGTAACACACCCTAGAAAAATGCCTTTCGCGGCTAGTGGCCGTTGTGCCCTTCTCTCTGAGTGCTGCTCGCTCTGAATCACCGCTCACATGGCTCTCCGTCACGTGAAGCACTGCTCTCTGTCATGTGATCGGGTCTTTCTCACAGGCTACAAGTGAAGACAGACACATCGGGGACGCAACTGCACGGGTCCTTATCCAATTCCGAGGTGCCTTTTGAAAATAATGTAAGAACTGTCCACATGTACTTTTTGTCAGCCAACAAGATAAGTAGGCCTTACGAATAGCAAAAGCACTAGCCTATGTCAATCTACTATCCCCCAAAGTACAAAGGTCCAAACATAGTCTGGGACGGTCGTGGGATGTGATAGATCCCAAATGAATACAACCACTAGCATCAAAAAACAGTTTTTAGGCAATGTGGCTGACGCAACAGATCAGAACGTTTAGCTTTAAAATGTTTAATAAACTATTAGGCTATTTCTTCACATTATATGCGCAGCAATGCGCACATGGTAGTAGGCTATAAGCGTGAATCAAAAGTGACCGCAAATGCAATTATGCATGTAATGCTTTTATTATACAGGTGCATTTTTAATGGTGAAAATGATCTTCTCCAAACTTGAAACTTACGCGCTGCTTATGTATGCCAGTTAGGCTCTACACACATTGTAAGTGCTTAATTTTAAGAAGTTATTTGGCCACTTTAGTTATGATACAAACCTTATTAAAACATATAGGCCTATGGGCTAGGCTACATGAGGTGTGTGACTATGATTGAACAAGTCGCAAAAGAAAGGCATTGTTTTTTATGCTGGGCATCATTCACAAGTGATAATATATCATTCACAAGGGATAGGCTAATATTGTCACCCGTCAGACTATTCTTGATTTGATCTTGTCTTTACATATACTAAGTAATATGTGTGACATTTGTTTTTGATTTAGAATGGACCATTATCATGCACCTGTATCGAAACAGGGGCAGATGGAAAAATGACATGGGCTTGCTCCTACCTATCTTTTCGATTTGGTCCTGCCGTACATACCTACACGTACGCTACGGTCACAAGATGCAGGCCTCCTTACTGTCCCTAGAATTTCTAAGCAAACAGCTGGAGGCAGGGCTTTCTCCTGTAGAGCTCCATTTTTATGGAATGGTCTGCCTATCCATGTGAGAGACGCAGACTCGGTCTCAACCTTTAAGTCTTTATTGAAGACTCATCTCTTCAGTAGGTCCTATGATTGAGTGTAGTCTGGCCCAGGAGTGTGGGGCTGAGTCACTGGCTTACTGGTGCTCTTCCATGCCGTCCCTGGGGGGGGGGGGTGTCGCTTGAGTGGGTTGAGTCACTGACGTGATCTTCCTGTCCGGGTTGGGCCCCCCCCCGGGTTGTGCCGTGGCGGAGATCTTGTGGGTTATACTCGGCCTTGTCTCAGGATGGTAAGTTGGTGGTTGGAGATATCCCTCTAGTGGTGTGGGGGCTGTGCTTCGGCAGAGTGGGTGGGGTTATATCCTGGGGGGCCACAGTGTCTCCCGACCCCTCCTGTCTCAGCCTCCAGTATTTATGCTGCAGCAGTTTATCGCAGTAGTGTCAGGGGGCTAGGGTCCGTCTGTTATATCTGGAGTATTTCTCCTCTCTTATCTGGTGTCCTGTGTGAATTTAAGTATGCTCTCTCTAATTATATCTCTCTCTTTTTCTTTCTTTCTTTCTTTCTCGCTCTCTCTCAGAGGACCTGAGCATTAGGACCATTCCTCAAGGCCTACCTGGCCTGATGACTCCTTGATGTCCCCAATCCACCTGTCCGAGCTGCTTCTCCAGTTTCAACTGTTCTGCCTGTTTTATCAATATTTTAAAAATCTTGTCCATGTTCTGTTATAATCTGCACCCGGCACAGCCAGAAGAGGACTGGCCACCCCTCACAGCCTGGTTCCTCTCTAGGTTTCTTCCTAGGTTTTGGCCTTTCTAGGGAGTTTTTCCTAACCACCGTGCTTTTACACCTGCATTGCTTGCTGTTTGGGGTTTTAGGCTGGGTTTCTGTACAGCACTCTGTGACATCAGCTGATGTAAGAAGGGCTTTATAAATAAATTTGATTTGATTTAATCTATGCACTTAAATAGCGATTGGAGGACGCTTTTCCCCAGGGTTTATTTTCATGCCAGCCAGGTAGGCTATGCTCCTGTTGTAAATATAAGCGTTTAATATTAGGAAAGTTGAGAAATAAATATAGCAGGCCTAGCCTATAGAAAGCTGATGGAATCCTCCTCTTTTTAGTAGAGGCCATCGCTCTGTTTTCTGCCACAATTGCTTAGCTTATTGAAATATTGCGCAACATGGGCTCTCATTAAGTGTTTGATTCAATTTTCTAATACATTTGCATTGATGTCAGAGTGATTAGAGGGACAATAGAGTGCTGAGTACCAGGCAGTTAGCAAGTTTGGTAGGCTACTAATAACTATCAGCAGCATCAGAGCTTGGAGAAGCCTAATGGAATTTGACTGCCTTCATGACTCGTGACCGCTGGTGGGGTGGTAATACAGTCACCTCAACAGCCCTACACATAACCAGATATTCCTATGTCTAATGACGTGAAAACATCAAGACGTTGAACAGCAGATCTGTGAGATTCCCATAATACAAGCACTACTGTTTGTTCCTTATAAAATGTTTTAATTGACATCAAACTTTATTTACATAGAACATTTTACTGAAGTAAATGTATCACATATTTATCTGAGAACCACATAATAAATGATAGCTTTGCTTTCCTAAGAGTGCTGTCCACATTCTTCCTTTATATTCCCATCGTCTGACTGCAGATCTTTGTCCTAATTTTCAATCCTTTGCGTTTTCATTCTGTTGTTTCCATGTGGTTGTTTTTCACATGCGTCAGCAAGTTTACCTTCTGAATGAATCTTTTACCACAGACCATGTGAGTAGCCATGTGATTACTCTCCAGTGTGAGTACGTATATGTGCAGTTAGGTGCTCCTTGCGAATGAAGCCTTTACCACAGTAACCACAGCTAAATGGTTTCTTTCCTGTGTGAGTCAGTATATGCCTCCTTAGGTCCCCCTTCTGAATAAAGCTCTTCCCACAGTAACCACAGGTAAATGGTTTCTCTCCTGTGTGAATCCTCATGTGAGTGGACAGATGTCCTTTTTGTTTGAAGGTCTTGCCACAAAAGGGGCAGGTGCAGTGTTTCCCACCGTGACAGAGTCGGACATGGGCCTTCAGTTTACAGGTGGAGTTGTAGCGTCTTTTGCAGAAGCTGCATTCGCAGGGTCTCTTCTTGGGGAGAGTCACATGTCTCTGCAGGTCAGCTTTCAGAGGAAACGTTTCACCACAGTCACGGCAGTGGTGAGTTTTTCTAGATGTGGTGCTGGGTTTGGAACAGTTTTCCCCGAATGGTGGGTTGAGATCAAATGGTGGGCTGCTGTCAAGTCCTACTGGGTTGCTGCTTATGGCTGAGGCATTGTTCTGATTATCTGGAGGGTCACAGTGAATGTCAAGACCCCTTAGGTGGGTCACAGTACCAAAAGGTTTAGGATCCACTGGTTCAGATTCACGCTCTCTGTTATCCACAGTCTGGGATTGGGGAAGAGTCAAAGACTGAAGTGGGTCATCCTGATCACATTCATTTTTCAAACAGGAAGTAGTGAATATGGAGTATTTCGTATCAAAGAGCCCTTGAAGCTGCTCTTCCTCCTGACTGGTCCTGAGTTCCTCCTGTTCCTCTTTAATCTGTGTGGTCTCTGGGTCCTCCTGCCCCAGACTGGGGCTCCACTCCTGCTCACAGTGCTGCTGCTCAGGGGGAACCTCCTCTTCAGAGACAGAGAGCTGCTGGGAGTCTGGAGGGAAGGAGAGGAGGAACAGAGGTCATCTATACAGTAGCAACAGTCATCAAAATTGATAAAAGGTCAAAGATTGCACGTAAACAATTGTATAATAAGAAAATCCATGGAATCCAGACATTTGTGGGACTTCATGCATTTAATTGAATGTCAAATATAAAAATGTTTCTTCTTTGAAATGATACATGCCAAGGTTTTTAAACCACAAAGGCACTTTTATTAGGTTTTAATTATATTTATTAGACATTTATTAACGTTTGAACTACGGATTAAAGCACACAAAGAAAAATGACACAGTTACACAGGTCAAACACAGGTACAAGGTAGGCATTAAAGAATGGACATTTTTACAGTTTGGACTGATACAGTAAGTGACGATGTAATCGGAGGTAGACTCCGCCGGCACTCAACACAACCTCATTGAGATGTATATATGGTGGAGTCGAGTTCTCTCAGCTAGCCATTTCAAAACGCATGACACAGACCACAATTTAATCATACATATTAATTGTTTATTGGTTCATTTCATCTTAAAGGCTACACAGCTTAAATGGAGAGTGCAAATAGTCGTTTAGCTAGCTAGGTAGATAAATGAAAGTTAGAAACATAAAAAACAATGTCTTACTTTTTTTTTTTTTTTATGGTGATCTCTATTTGCCTAACCAGTTTACTAATTGAGCAGAATTATACACCTACCAGTAGATGTACATACTTTATTGTATTTTACCTTTATTTAACTAGGCAAGTCAGTTAAGAACCAATTCTTATTTTACAAGGACGGCCTACCCCGGCCAAACCCGGGCGGCGCTGGGCCAATTGTCGAACCAGGGTCTGTAGTGGGTCTGTAGTGACGCCTCTAGCACTGAGATGCAGTGCCTTAGACCACTGCACCACTCGGGAGCCCATACTAACCTATTGTACCAGTGGACGCTCCTCAGAAGAGGAAGACCATCCTCCTCAGTGAAATTCATAAAAATAAAAATGGTGAAACATTTTAAAAGTTATCCTTTTTATATAAAACTATACTAAATATATTCACATGCCCCCAAATAATTGATTTAAACACACTGTTTTGCAATGAAAGTCTACAGTAGCCTCAGCAGCACTCTGTAGGGTAGCACCATGGTTCTCACCCCCTTCCATAGACTTACACAGTAATTATGACAACTTCCGGAGGACGTCCTCCAACCTATCAGAGGTCTTGCAGCATGAACTGACATGTTATCCACCCAATCAAAGGATCAGAGAATGAATCTAGTACTGAAAGAAACAGCTAGCTAGCACTGCATTGCGTAACATGTGGTGAATAGTTGACTCAAAGAGAGAAAAAGACAGTAGTTGAACAGTTTTGAACAAATTAATTTCTTCAATAATGGAGAATCAAGAGAGAGAGAGCTAGCTAGTTTAGCCTACTCAAACACCCGGCTCAAACAGAGGGATGCTATGTTAGCTAGCAGGCTATTCAACACTGGAACTCTTCCAAGTCAAGGTAAGCTTTTGGTTTTATTAATTTATTGCCACCGGGGCCCACCGGTGTAACTGCTAAACTGCTTACTGACTGTACATTGTATTGCATGATGGTAGCAGGTTTACTAACGTATTAGTTATATTAGTAATGTTGACTATGACGTTATGATATGGTGACAACGATGAAGGCTGTGTGTAGCGGTAATGATATGATAGTTTGGCTTGGAAAGGTTTTTTCACCTGGTCACAGACAGCTGGTGTTGTGCATTGAAGTCCACAAGTGAAGGGAAAAGGTGAGAGGAGGAGAGCGCATAGATGCGAGAAGGAATACAACGAGCTGTTTGTATGTGGCTGTTATGAAAGTAAACAGTGTTTGTGTGTGATCAGGGGTGTATTCATTCCACTTATTCCGTTGAAAAACGTTTCTTAAACGGAAACAAACGGAACAAGGATAAACTTACCTGAATTTGTCCAATAGAAAACCTCGTTTTCAACTGTTGGACTAATGATTACACCCTAGATAAGGTAGATGCAAGTAAGAGTGTGCAAGGTGGTATTTAATGTGTCCCTGTCTGTCCATGTGTCACCTCAACATTTTCTCTAGATCTGTGTGCACCTATTTTGTCAACTTTCCTTCATTCATAGGCAAGGTTGTAGCAACCTCGTGATGGGTATAGGTGACATTTGAGTATTATGTAGTCGCCTAAACATATCGATCTAACGTTGAGCTGGGTGATATGGAATATCATCCAATATGCTGTAACAGAAATAAGCCAATGTGCATAAATCAAATAATCCTCCTCCCTCATCTTAAATGGCACCGACAGCCACTGAGTCTTACCTATTCTACCAAATTGTATCTCCGGTGTCCTCCCCAGCAGTCTCCGTAACCGATCATTCTCCTCCTGGTACTCCACTACCGTTTTCTCTACTGCCCCGAAAATCTCCACAGCAGCCGCCGTTAAACGTTCATTCAAAAACACACGCAACAATTGTAGTTTAGACATTTTCAGTCAAATTGGCTTTGTGTAGCCAATTCAGTTCAGTCAGTATGTCTTTCTATACTCCAAACAAGGAATGCGAAACGTAAACTCTTTTCCAATCCTACTTCCGTGTTTAAGTCAAGGAATTGTTGAAAACTCCTTTTCGCTCTAGTTGGTGGCAAACTTGGAAACGCACAAACAGCGCCGCCAGCTGAATGGGAGTTTAACTACTGTGAAAAGCAGCCTACAGACCAGTAGCAACGAGAAACGATCCTTACATGCAGACAGACAGGGGTGTTCATAAGTATAGGATGATCTCAATTCACCATCAGGGGTCGTCTGTATAGTATTACTCTATACAGCATTACATGAATAATCACGAATGAGCACCATTAGGTCAGAATTTATGAGAAATAATCTTGTAAAAAGATGCAAGGAAATGTTTTCTTGAAAGTATATTTGAAATGTATCACTATTATTTATGTATAAAACCAGGGTTTTTTACTTCGAGGTACAGACAAGTGATCATGGAAATAATCACATGGCAATTTCACCTATGTTCTATCCTGTGCCTAGTCACTTTAACCCTACCTTTACTGTCTATTATCTACCCTGTTGCCTAGTCATGTTACCCCTACCTATATGTACATAGCTACCTCAATTACCTCGTAACCCTGCACATTGACCCGATACTGGTACTCCCTGTATAAAGCCATGTTATTTTTTCCTCTCTTTCAACTTTCTCTGACTCTGTCATACAGTACATGCTTTTAGTTTTTCCTAGGCAACCTGGCTAAAATGCTTGCTCACTAGCCTAACTTCCTTTCATGGGCAACGATGAGCCAGCTAGTTAACTGATTAGCCTTCTACATCTAGCTATATATTGAACGTCCATCCTCTCAGGCCAGGGGCACAATGTATGAATTAATGGTTGGATCAGAATCGCCATTATAGTCATTGGCCAGTAGGGAGAATTAAGTAAAACCACAAGTCCAAATCCCTATCTCCATCCATGGCTAATTTAGGAAAGGGACAATTTTAGCTAGCTAGCTAGCCAACTGAGGACAACAACCAAACGAGATGCAACAATTAAAGTTTTTCTGTCAATGACGTTTGGCTTTTGATGTGATGTGATTGGTGTGAAGCCAAATCCAAACTGGCTTCCCTTGACACTTGTTGAGCTCACTCTGTTTAACGCAACGCTGAACGCTCGCTGGCTTCCCTTGCCTTCAATGCTACGGGCAGCATCAATGTCATACTCTTTTTGACCAGACAGCATCTGATAGATGGTCTACACATGGAGTCAGAGGGGCGCTGTTTCGCTCATCGGATGCTTTCTCTGGTGAGACACATTAAGCCTCTTGTGAATTGTGAATCACAGAGAGACGGAAGATAAATTATTTTACATGTTTTTTTGTCGGTCAATATTTGGGGAAGCCTGGCTTCCCTTGGCAGCCATGAATACACGGCACTGTTCCATACATTGGTACTTCTTGCTATCTTGGCATAACTGTGATTTGACAGAAAAATATCAGCTAGGCTAGATAGGCTAGCCAGCTGTAGCTTTCCCCAAGCTATGCTAGCCAGCTGTAGCTATCCCCAAGCTATGCTAGCCAGCTGTAGCTATCCCCACGCTATGCTAGCCAGCTGTAGCTATCCCCACGCTATGCTAGCCAGCTGTAGCTATCCCCAAGCTATGCTAGCCAGCTGTAGTTATCCCCACGCTATGCTAGCCAGCTGTAGCTATCCCCACGCTATGCTAGCCAGCTGTAGCTATCCCCAAGCTATGCTAGCCAGCTGTAGCTATCCCCACGCTATGCTAGCCAGCTGTAGCTATCCCCACGCTATGCTAGCTAGCTGTCAGGTTGGCTAAACTAAGGGTGAATGGTGGTGTAGATATTGGTTGGGGATGAACAGTAGAAAGGGGTTCCAAAGATAGCAACGAGAAACGATTTTAAAACGCATTTCCTGAAATTGTACAGTTTGACATGGCTTATTATGCCTCTCTTGAAGGGATATGGAGGGGTATATAGAGGGGTATATAGAGAGCAATATGAATGGGTATATAGAGGGGTATATAGAGGGGTATATAGAGAGCAATATGAATGGGTATATAAAGGGGATATGGAGGGGTATATAGAGGGGTATATAGAGAGCAATATGAATGGGTATATAAAGGGGATATGAAGGGGTATAGAGAGGGGTATATAGAGGGCTGTATGAATGGGTATATAGAGGGGTATATAGAGGGGATATGAATGGGTATATAGAGGGGATATGAAGGGGTATATAGAGGGCTATATGAATGGGTATATAGAGGGGTATATAGAGGGCTATATGAATGGGTATATAGAGGGGTATATGAATGGGTATATAGAGGGGTATATAGAGGGGATATGAAGGGGTATATAGAGGGCTATATGAATGGGTATATAGAGGGGTATATATGAATGGGTATATAGAGGGGTATATAGAGGGGTTTATATGAATGGGTATATAGAGGGGTTTATATGAATGGGTATATAGAGGGGTATATAGAGGGGTATATATGAATGGGTATATAGAGGGGTATATAGAGGGGTATATGAATGGGTATATAGAGGAGTATATAGAGGGCTATATGAATGGATATAGAGGGGTATATAGAGGGGTATATATGAATGGGTATATAGAGGGTTATATGAATGGATATATAGAGGGGTATATAGAGGGGTATATATGAATGAATATATACAGTGAGGGAAAAAAGTATTTGATCCCCTGCTGATTTTGTACGTTTGCCCACTGACAAAGAAATTATCAGTCTATAATTTTAATGGTAGGTTTATTTGAACAGTGAGAGACAGAATAACAACAAAAAAATCCTGAAAAACGCATGTGAAAAATGTTATAAATTGTGTGAATCAGTTTATGCCTGGTTAGGTTATTCTTGAGACTGAAGCTTTTCCCACAGTCACCACAGCTAAATGGTTTCTCTCCTGTGTGAATACTCATGTGTCTGGACAGATGCCCTTTGTATTTGATGGTCTTTCCACAAAAAGTGCAGGGTTTCCCACCATGAAAGAGTCGGACATGGGTCTTCAGTTTACAGGTGGAGTTGTAGATTTTTTTTGCAAAAGTGTCATTTTCTGAGTCTCTTCTGTGCGAGAGTCACATGTCTCTGATAGTGAGCTTTCAGAGGAAACGTTTCACCACAGACACTGAGATTTTCTAGATGTGATGCTGGGTTCGGAACAGTGTTCCCCCATTGATGGGTTGAGATCTGATGTGGGGTTGGGATCCAATGGTGGGCTGCTGTCAAGTCCAACTGGGTTGCCGCTTACGGCTGAGCTGTGGCTGTATGAATTATCTGGAGGATCACAGGGAATGTCAAAACCCTTTAGGTGGGGAACAGTGCCAAAAGGTTTGAGATCCACTGGTTTTGAGTCACTCTCTCTCTCTGCTCCACAATCTGGGTTTGGGGAAGAGTCAAGGACTGAAGTGGTTCCTCCTGATCACATTCACTTTTCAAACAGGAAGGAGTGAATTTGAACTCTATGATATTAGGCTCCAGACCTTGAAGCTGCTCTTCCTCCTGACTGGTCCTAAGTTCCTCCTGTTCCTCTTTAATCTGTGTGGGCTCTGGGTCCTCCTGCCCCAGACTGGGGCTCCACTCCTGCTCACAGTGCTGCTGCTCAGGGGGAACCTCCTCTTCAGAGACAGAGAGCTGCTGGGAGTCTGGAGGGAAGGAGAGGAGGAGCAGAGGTCATCTATACAGCCTTGATGCAGAGGTTACCTCTACAGCCTTGAAAAGCATCAGGGTTGGGATTGATTTTAATTCAGTAAAAAAAAAGTCAATTAACCCAGGGTTTCCCAAAATCAGTCCTGTGTCCTGTGTCACTGGCCTACACAAAATACCCCATAATGTCAAAGTGGAATATTTTTTTTTTTAGAAATGTTCACAAACTATTAAAAATGAAAAGCTGAAATGTCTTGGGTCGATACATACTCAAACCTTTTGTTATGGCAAGCCTAAATAATGTCACATAATAAGTTGCATGGACTCACTCTGTGCAATAATAATGTTTAACATTCTTTTTTGAATGACTACATAATCTCTGTACTCCACACATACAATTATCTGTAAGGTCCCGCAGTCGAGCAGTGAATTTCAAACACAGATTTAACCACAAAGACGTAGGTTTGTCAATGCCTTGCAAAAAGGGCACCTATTGGTAGATGGGTAAATATTCAAAAAGCAGACATTGAATATCCCTTTGAGCATGGTGAAGTACTTAATTAGACTTTGGATGGTGTATCAATACACCCAGTCACTACAAAGATACAGGTGTCCTTCCTAACTCAGTTGCCAGAGAGGAAGAAAACCACTCAGGGATTTCACCATGAGGCCAATGGTGACTTGAAAACAGTTAGAGTTTAATGGCTGTGATAGGAGAACTGAGGATGGACCAACAACATTGTAGTTACTAACCATACTAACTTAAATGACAGAGTGAAAAGAAGGAAGCCTGTACAGAATCAAAATGTTACAAAAATACTTCCTGTTTACAATAAAGCACTAAAGTAATACTGCAAAAAATGTGGCAAAGAAATTAACTTTTTGTCCAGAATACAAAGTGTTACGTTTGGGGCAAATCCAACACAATACATCACTGAGTACCAGTCTTTATATTTTCAAGCATGGTGGTGGCTGCATCATGTTATCGGTATGCTTGCCATTGGCAAAGGACTAGGGAGTTTTTTTTTTAAACACAAATAAATGGAATAGAGCTAATCACATACAGAAAACCTGTTTCTGTCTGCTTTCTAACAGACAATGGGAGACAAATTAACCTTTCATAAGGACAATAAACTGAAACACAAGGCCAAATATACACTGGAGTTGCTTACCAAGACTGCATTGAATGTTTCTGTGGCCTAGTTACTGTTTTTTACTTAGATCGGCATGAAACTTTATGGAAAGACTCAAATGGCTGTCTAGCAATGATCAACAACCAACTTGACAGAGCCTGAAGAATTTTAAAAAGAATAATGTGCAAATATTGTACAATCCAGGTGTGCAAAGCTCTTAGAGACTTACCCAGAACAATTCACAGCTGTAATCGCCTCCAACGGTGGTTGTAACATGTATTCACTCAGGGGTGTGAATACTTTTTTAAAGGAGATATTAATTTATTTAATTTTTAATACACTTGCAAACATTTCTAAAAACATGTTTTCACTTTGTCATTATGGGATATTGTGTGTAGTTGGGTAAAAAAAAATTAATCCGTTTTGAATTCAGGCTGTAACACAACAAAATGTGGAATAAGTCAGGAGGTATGAATACTTTCTGAAGGCACTGTAGCTAACTAACATACATTTCGAGAACAAGTTATATTAACTGGCTAGCTAGCGTTAGCATTGTTAGGTAGTCAATGTGACTGAGAGCTAGCTAACCAGTTTAGCTAGCAAACAAAATAACAAAAGTATAATTTCGCGATTTGAAAAATACTCCAACACGCTCTGCATTTCAGGAATCACAGTAGCAAGTAACCCTGGTGTGCTGTTCAATTATTTAGCCATTTAAATAGTTTACTTTTTTAAAGAAAACTCTATTTTTCCCACTGCCCTCAATGGCTTTCATGTGTTTCAAACATGAGCTTGTCCGAGGTGCCGGATTCTACAACAGTTGCTATCCATTGGAGCACCGTGATTGGTTGCCCCAAATTCTGGGGCAGGAGTTTAGCGAAGGGTCAATTCAAGAAGTAAACTGAAATTTTTTCTCAAATAATTGAAAAACTAAAACCTACTTTTAATCTGTGTCTAGTATCAATGAAGTTAGAGGTAGTTTCACGAGCCAAAGCTAACTAGCATTAGCACAATGATCACGCTAACGCTGGTTAGCAATTGTGATGACGCCAGTTAGTAACTTCCTTCAAACTGCATGTAGACATGGTATCCGCGAGTTCATCTGACTAACTAGATCAAGGGCGTCATTTCCAAAATCCCTTACTATCCCTTTAACTGAGTAGGACTGTATCTAGCTATCAGTAGATCTATACTGAACAAAAATATGAACGCAACATGTAAAGTGTTGGTCCCATGTTTCATGAGCTGAAATAAAAGATCCCAGAAATGTTCCATATGCACAAAAAGTTTATTTATCTCAAGTTTTGTGCACAAATTTGTTTATATCCCTGTTAGTGAGCATTTCTCATTTGCAAGATAATCCATCCACTTGACAGGTTTGGCATATCAATAAACGGATTAAACAGCATCATCATTACACAGGTGCACCTTGTGCTGGGGACAATAAAAGGCCACTCTAAAATGTGCAGTTTTGTCAAACAACACAATGCCACAGATGTGTCAAGTTTTGAGGGAGCATGCAATTGGCATGCTGACTGCAGGAATGTCCACCAGAGCTGTTTCCAGAGAATGTAATGTTCATTTCTCTACCATAATGCCGTTTTAGAGAATTTTCAAGTAAGTCCAACCGACCTCACAACCGCAGACCACGTGTAACCACGCCAGCACAGGACCGCCACATCTGGGCTCTTCACCTGCGGGATCATTAAGAGTATTTCTGTCTGTAATAAATCCCTTTTGTTGGGGAAAACCCCATTCTGATTGGCTGGGCCTGGCTCCCATGTGGTTAAGCCTGGCTCCCAAGTGCCCCTGCCCAGTAATGAGAAATGTCCTCCTATAGCTACTCCCACCAGCCTCCTCTGCCATACAGACTTTAGACCTCAGAGTTAGAGTACATTTTTAAGGCAGTATAAATTCAAGTCTAGGTAAACTATAATTCCAATTCAATAATTGCAAACCATAATATTTTCAATTACTTCTCAATAAATTGAAGAGAAGATATTTTTAAACGTATTACATTTTTGAATTATAATTTCAAATCACTTCCTGGTTTTTATAATGTTTTTTTTATCCATTCACGTTAAGTTGAAAAACAACTTAAAATGTATCAAATGGTGATCAGTTAACAGTTTATCAATTAAGTAGAACTATAGCTAGCTATCGTATCTACATACGAACCTATTCTACATAGTGGTATCTCCGGGGTCCTCTCCAGCAGTCTCCGTAACCGATCATTCTCCTCCTGGTACTCCACTACCGTTTTCTCTACTGCCCCGAAAATCTCCACAGCAGCCGCCGATAAACGCTCATTTAAAAACACACGAAACAACTGTAGTTTAGACATTTTCAGTCGAATGAGATTTGCCTATTTTGTTCAGTCATCATGTCTTTCTTAACTCCACACAAGGAATGCAAAATAAAAACAAACTTGTTTCTAATCCTACTTCAGTGTTCAGTTAAGCAAATGTAGGAAATCCTTTGTTCTAGTGGGTGTCGAGCCAGAAACAAACAGGTTGCAAGTTCAAATCCCCGAGCTGACAAGGTACAAATCTGTCGTTCTGACCCTGAATAGGCAGTTAACCCGCTGTTCATAGGCAGTCATTGAAAAAAATTATTTGTTCTTAACTGACTTTCCTAGTTAAAAAAAATAAAAATGTAGATGTCACCTTCAATGGGGTAGGGACCTCCCAAAGATCCAGGATTGCATGGACCTTATCATAAGTATAGGATGATCTGAGATAATCTATTCTTCCTCAGGAGTCGACAGTAAATCATTACTCCATACAAGATTAAATAAATATCATGAATGAGCAGCATTAGGTCAGAATTGATGAGAAATATTCTTGGACAAATGCAAGGAGACCTTTTCTGGAATTGTATTTAATTTCATGGATCAATTACATCAGCCCGACCATTGTCATCACCTTAGAGACATTCCAAATCAAACAACCAGATATTCCTGTTTCTAATGAAGGGAAAAATTCAACAGACTTTGTACAGCAGGCATGTGAATTTCCTACAATACTCTATACTGTTTGATCATTACCTCATCATTTGAATCAAACTTTATTTACATACAATGTTTTACAACATGAACTCACAAGCCCTCCATTGCCCTCCATTTGGCAAATCTGACCATAATTCTATCCTCCTAATTCCTGTTTACAAGCAAAAACTAAAGAAGGAAGTACCAGTGAATCGCTCAGTACGGAAGTGGTCAGATGACGCGGATGCTACCCTACAGGACTGTTTTTCTAGCACAGACTGGAATATGTTACGGGATTCATCCAGTGGCATTGAGAAGTATACCACCTCAGTCACAAGCTTCATCAATAAGTACATCGACCATGTGGTCCCCACAGTGACTGTACGTGCATATCCCAACCAGAAACCATGGATTACAGGCAACATCCACACCAAGCTAAAGGCTAGAGCTGCCTCTTTCAAGGAGCGGGACACTAATCCGGATGGCGGTGTCAGAGGAACGCCCCAAAATATTGTCACCCAAGTCATACACTGTTCTCTCTGCTATCGCACGGCAAGAGGTACCGGAGCGCCAAGTCTAGGTCCAAATGGCTCCTTAACAGCTTCTACCCCCAAGCCATAAGACTGCTGAACAATGAATCAAATTGCCACCCGGGCTATTACCTACATGTACAAACTACCTCAACTAACCTGTACCCCCGCACATTGAGTCGGTACCGGTACCCCCTGTATATAACCTTGTTATTGTTATTTTGTTGTAGTACTTTTCTCTCTTTGTGGATATTATCCATATGCTTCAGCAGATTAGTCTTCTCAGTGAATCTTTTACCACAGACTGAGCAGCCAGGTAGTTTCTCTCCTATGTGAATCTATGTTTAGTTAGGTGCTCCTTGCGATTGAAGCCTTTCCCACAGTCACAACAACTAAATTATTTCTCCCATGTGAGATTCTGCACAGTTAGGTTCTGCTTGAGACAGACACTTCTCCTGTGTGAGTACGTATATGTGCAGTTAGGTGCTCCTTGCGAATGAAGCCTTTCCCACAGTCACCACAGCTAAATGGTTTCTCTCCTGTGTGAGTCAGTATATGCCTCCTTAGGTCCCCCTTCTGATTGAAGCTTTTACAGCAAAAATTACAGCTGAATGGTTTCTCTCCTGTGTGAGTCAGGATATGCCTTCTTAGGTCACCCTTCTGAATAAAGCTCTTACCACAGTCACCACAGCTAAATAATTTCTCTCCTGTGTGAATCCTCATGTGCATGGACAGATATCCTTTTTGTTTGAAGGTCTTGCCACAAAAGGGGCAGGTGCAGGGTTCCCCCATTAGTGGGTTCAGATCCAATGGTGGGTTGGGATCCAATTGTGGGCTGCAGTCAGGTCCAACTGGGTCACTGCTTATGGCTGAACTGTGGCTGGAGGCATTGTTTTGATTATCTGGAGGGTCACAGGGAATGTAGAGACCCTTTAGGTGGGTCACAGTGCCGAAAGGTTCAGGATCCACTGGTTTAGAGTCACTCTCTCTGTGATCCACAGTCTGGGTTTGGGGACGAGTCAAGGACCAAAGTGAGTCCTGATCACATTCACTTTTCACACAGGAAGGAGTGAAATTGATGATGTCAGTCTCCAGCCCTTGAAGCTGCCCTTCCTCCTGATTGGACCTGAGTGCCTCTTTGTCCTCTATAATCTGTGTGGGCTCTGGGTCCTCCTGCCCCAGACTGGGGCTCCACTCCTGCTCACAGTGCTGCTGCTCAGGGGGAACCTCCTCTTCAGGGACAGAGAGCTGCAGGGATTCTGGAGGGAAGGAGAGGAGAAGAGGTTATCAATATATCACAGAATTAAATAGAACACTTAAATCATACATGTGAACTATACAACTCCATGATTTTACATTTTAAATTACTTTATTGACATGGATGTCTATGATCTACACAGCCTTTAGACATGCCTGAGAGCAGATAGCTAGCAGACACTCTGTCTAACCGTCAACCGGCAATACGGTTTCGGCAACCTTAGAAACTCTTACTTTCATATCACCCAGAAATAATTTAATGAACACAAAAGATAAACTTACTATGCCCCGTTTTAACACAGTCTGGAGGGAAGGGGAGGAGGAGCAGAGAATATCTATATTTCACAGAATCATACAGGTGAATTATACATTTCTATGATCAATAAAGACTTTAGATTTGCCTGAGTGCAAACAGCTAGGGCCAGGTTCCACACCTCGATTGTATTTCAGTTTACCAGTATAACAGCCCACTGTGGGACTTATTTACCGACCTGTGACTGTGCCCATTTGGCAAAGGTTTTTCCCACGTCGGAGGGTATATCCGTGGACGGTTCTGATAAGGAATGCGTAGTTTTATTTGCCGAGTGGGGGACAATCATTTTTTAAATCAAATTATTAGATGTTACCCCCCCNCCCCCCCCCCCCCCCCCGACGTGGGAAAAGCGTTGCCAAACAGGCACAGTCACAGGACAGTAAATACGCCCCACAGTGGGCTAGTGTTATACTGCTAGACTGAGATACAGTCTCTGTCTAGAAGCTGGCCCTAGCTATCTGCTAGGCTGTATAGAATACAGTCTCTGTCTAGAAGCTGGCCCTAGCTATCTTCTAGGCTGTATAGAATACAGTCTCTGTCTAGAAGCTGGCCCTAGCTATCTGCTAGGCTGTATAGAATACAGTCTCTGTCTAGAAGCTGGCCCTATATCCAATTTCAATCACCTTTTTGTGATAAAGACAACTTTTTAATCATGCACAGTCAAAGTGGTAGTACAGTAGATAGCTGTTATTATTATAATAATTATTATTAGTTACTAGCAACAATAATAAAAGGTATATTTGAAACCAGGTTTTTCTGGAAACATAATATGAAGACATCAAATTTTATTGGTCACATATGTACACGTTTAGCAGATGTTATTGCAGGTGTCGGTGAAATGCTTGTCATCAGAGGGTGGAAGAGGATCAGTGATCTTGACCTGATGAGACAGATCACCTCTGTCTTATCAGGAGCTTATGTATTCGCCTATGGTAATAACTGGTTATAAGTAGGTATGACCGTGTACAAAATTACCTCTATATATGTTTTGTTGTATTCAAGACAGCTCATGAAAGTGTGTCAGCGGTATGAATACTTGGTAGAACTGTAATCCAGAAATCAGCTAACCTCTAAATTTACCCATAATGCTGTATTGGTGTGTATTCTCAGAATAATAGTTATTCTACTCATTTTTTTTTTTATATAAATACTAGAATTGCTATAATTCCCTCCAATGTTCTATACTGCATGTGTAACTTTTTATGATATACAATGACTGTATATATGAATGGACAAAGCCATTGATCACTTGACACCATTCGTTCCTATGTGAAGACTCAAAGATGCTTCGAAGCCAAATAAGGCCGGTTCAGATGGCGTTTCATGGGCTATACCAGAGTTTCCCAAACTCGGTCCTGGTGAATCTCAAGGGGTGGTGCACGTTTTAGTTTTTGCCCTAACATTAGACAGCTGATTCAAATGAACATCAAGCTTTGATTATTTGAATCAACTGTGTAGTGCTAGGGTAAAAACCAAAAACGTGCACCACCAGGACCGAATATGGGAAACGCTGAGCTATACGGACACGCCTGGTGCCCTAATTGAAGACGTATATATCGCACAGCTGAGAGTCGCGTTCAGTTCGTTTCGTCGGTTGTCCTGATGAGCCCTTCCCAAGATAGCTATAGTTTATGCTGGCTAGCTGGCAACAACATCAGCATGGCGCTAGTTAAAATTAGTAAAATAAATATATGTTTATTTCGATGGGCGAGGGAGAAATAACTTGTAGTATTGGTCACTATGTAGATGTCACCCGTGACAATTAGCTAACATTATGACAAGCCGGGTACGAATGACCAGTAGAACGGTGTTATATTAAGGTGGTTGCCAACGTGAGTTGATTCCCACCGGAAAAAAACAACAACAATTACTCTGATATAAACTGAATGATTCTGAACACTTTCCCAAGTCCTAACTTCGGCAGACAGGTTTCAAATTCAAAAAGTTTCTAGCCACAAGCATAAACTAGCCAGCTGGGAAGGGCTCATCAGGAGGACTGACTGAACGGAATCCGTTCATCTCCACTCGATTCGACTCGTCATCAATTTGGGCATCAGGCGTGTCAGCATGGCCTCTCCCAGACACGTTTTTATTTTTTAAATATTTTTATTTTGTTTCACCACTTACATTGCTACATCAAACAGTCCTTTACAGGAATATTTTCTATTTCTTTATCACCAGAGTCATATGAATATAAGATTTCACATTTAGAAACATTCCGTTTTAATCCTGATGCAATAGAGAAGGCAGTGATAGCATTAAGGGCATTGAGGGCGACCTGGTCTTTGTCTCTTACAAAAAGAGTCATCAGCCAATTGGGAAATTTGGATTTATTTGTTAAAAATGGTTAAGCCACAGATTTGCATTATTCAGAATATCTAGAGATAGAAGTTCCACAACCAAAATGAATAAAAATGGCGAAATTGGGCATCCCTGTCGTACACTTCTGTTGATACTGAATCTTTTGGATGTATTAAGGTTTAGTAACACAGAAGTATTTATATCTTTGTAAAACATGCGAATTACTTTGATAAAATTTTCACCGAAACCAAAATGTTTAAGCGATCTGAAGAGAAATTAATGTTCAATTGTGTCAAAGGCTTTACAGAAGTCCAAAAATAAGACAACCGCATCTGAGTCAATTTCATCTGAATAATCTAGAAGGTCCAAGACTAAACGAATGATAGAGCTTATGTGTTGGCCCTTCATAAATCCTGTTTATAAATGGTATCTATTCCTTTCTTTTATCTTTTGGCATAAACCAGAGCAATCAATTTGTAATCAATATTTAATAAAGTAATTGGTCTCCAATTGTCGATGAGAGAAGGGTCTTTATCAGGCTTCAGAATCAGTGAAATAAGGCCCTGTTTCATAATGGAGACCATTTCACCTTTTTCAATGCAATCTTGAAACATAAAAAATTGTGTTTTCTAGTAACTCCAAAAACTGTCTATAGAATTCAACTGACAGGCCATCAGGACCAGGAGATTTCCCTTTTTTCATTTAATTCAGAGCTTCTCTAATTTCTTCAATTGACACAGGTGAATCGCAAACTGAGTGGAAATCATCCTCAATGACAGGGACATAATTCTGAATGTGGCAAATGTAGCTTTCACAACCATCTTCCTGAAATTGTGAGTTGTAAAGGTTTTAATAAAAGGAATTGACAAATGTTGATATTGTAATGGGATCTTTGCATAACACATCATTCATTTTGAGTGCAGTTTTATATTTTCTTTTGTAGGTTCTCTTTTCAAGTGAAAAAAAAGTAACTATGGTTTCTTTCCCCCTCTTCAATCCATTTTGCTCTTAATCTGACCAAGGCGCCCTTTACCAGGTCTGTGTATAGCTGTTCTAAAAATAAACATTTAGCAGAGGATGGTTTCGATCCATCGACCTCTGGGTTATGGGCCCAGCACGCTTCCGCTGCGCCACTCTGCTACGAATATACAGAAACAACGTGTGCAGTTTGGACTACTCTAGGAAGTGACGTTCCACGCTAGCTCAGTGCTGCCCCCTTTCATCGAGTAACTCAAGTTGAAGGCCTACCGGGGTACTGCAGGCTGCCATTAGCAACTACACTGAGCAAAAAAAATAAACGCAACATGCCACAATTTCTAAGATTATACTGAGTTACAGTTCATATAAGGAAATCAGTCAATTGAAATACATTCATTAGGTCCTAATCTATGGATTTAACTTGACTGGGAATACAGATATGCATCTGTTGGTCACAGATATCTTTAAAAAAATAAAATAATGTTTGAGGTTATGTGACGGCCCTTCATAAATCCTGTTTGAGCCTCATTTATAAATGGTATCTATTCCTGCATGTAAGTTTTTCCTGCGATTGTATTTTGAAATCTGCAAAAGGCAAACAGACAGCTGCAACCAAACATTGAAATATAATCCATAGATGGCAGTTCCCATTCAAGTCAGGACTGGCATCCATGAGTTTAACAGTCAAAACCCTTCTATGGATTATATGTCTAGTGCCACAACGCAACAAGCTGTAGCCTATATTTGTCCGCATGCTGCCCAAACTGTGGCCTTCACAACTGTAGGATAACTGCCAAAATAAAGGAAACACTTGAGAAAACAAGGGACACAAAGTATATGTTATGGTGTGGGGCGCATTTTCCTGGCATGGTTTAGGTCCACTTGTAGAATCGATGCCAAGGAGCATTGAAGCTGTTTTGGCCCAACACCCTTTTAAGACACTTTATGTTGGTGTTTCCTTGATTTTGGCAGATACCTGTATGTACTTGTGATAAAACTATTGATCCTCTGTGGATAAATTATCTCTGTGGCTAAATTATGCTCTCATGGTTGGATAAAAACCTATAATAATAACAAATATATTTTTTTTTGCGTCTTGGGCCTTTGACTGAAACAAATGAACATTCACATGTATTTAATATGCAGTTTCTGTATTGAAATGTTGTATTAATCAGTTACCCAATCAAGGCAGGCCCCCCTAGTTACCCAATGTCTGAGTGTTGGTGTGTTCCCCTGGCTAGCCGTAAATACAATAAAAATAACACAACGGTGCCATCTGGTTTGCCTAATATAAAGAATGTGAAATTTTAGCAGTTACACTTACTTTTGATACTTAAGTATATTTAAAACCAAATTCTTTTAGACTTTTACTCAAGTAGTATTTTACTGGGCGACTTTCACCTTTACTTGAGTCCTTTTCTATTAAGGTATCTTTACTTTTACTCAAGTATGATTGGGTACTTTTCCCACCGGTTTAGCATGTCTACTATCACAAGTCCTCAACTTGCAGCTTCATTAAATAGTACCCGCAAAACACCAGTCTCAACGTCAACAGTGACGAGGCGACTCCGGGATGCTGGCCTTCTAGGCAAAGAAAAAGCCCTATCTCAGACTGGCCTATACAAGGAAAGATTAAGATGGACAAAAGAACACAGACACTGGACAGAGGTCCTCTGCCTAGAAGGCCAGCATCCCGGAGTCGCCTCTTCACTGTTGACATTGAGACTGGTGTTTTGCGGGTACTATTTGAGGCGTGTGAGGCGTCTGTTTCTCCAACTAGACACTAATGTACTTGTCCTCTTGCTCAGTTGTACACCAGGGTTTTCTAATGATCAATTCGCCTTTTTAAATGATCAACTTGGATTAGCTAACACAACGTGCCATTGGAAAACAGAAGTGATGGTTGCTGATAATGGGCCTCTGTACGCCTATGTAGATATTCCATAAAAAATCTGCCGTTTCCAGGTACAATAGTCATTTACAACATTAAACAATGTCTACTCTGTATTTCTGATCAATTTGATGTTATTTTAATCGACAAAAAAATGTAATTTCTAAGTGACCCCAAACCTTTGAATGGTAGTGTATATAATATATACTGTATATATAACATATACAGTATATATTTACGTAATACTTCTCAGCCCTAGTAAGCCCCTGCGACACCGTCGGAGAGAGTGGATAAATGGTGATCACTGTTAGCCTAAACAGTGTGAAGTGTATTAATTGAGTAGAAC
>QNTS01003470.1:25122-56772 GCA_003317085.1 Hucho hucho | reverse complement strand
ATTTACCACCCTGTATTTACCACCCTGTATTTACCACCCTCCATTTACCACCCTGTATTTACCAACCTGTATTTACCACCCTCCATTTACCACCCTGTATTTACCACCCTCCATTTACCACCCTGTATTTACCACCCTCCATTTACCACCCTGTATTTACCAACCTGTATTTACCACCCTGTATTCAAATCAAAATCAAATCAAATCAAATTTTATTTGTCACATACACATGGTTAGCAGATGTTAATGCGAGTGTAGCGAAATACCACCCCCCTCCATTTTCCATTTATTTGAGGGTATTTTCATACATGTCAGTTTTACAGTTTAGACATGAAAGCACTTTATGTATCTAGAAGTTGTCAAAAGTATTTGGACAAATTCACTTATAGTGTATTAAAGTAGTCAAAAGTTTAGCATCTGGTCCCATATTCCTAGCACACAAGAGTATAGAGCCAAATGTAAAAATGTAGCATCACTGTCGAAATACTCTCCCCGGGAGCTGTAATATCATAGAGAACCACAGGGGGGCGCTAATATATCATAATGTTGTTCCTGTCGGTCTGTCCTCTGTAGCTGTAATATCATAGAGAACCACAGGGGGCGCAAATATATCACAATGTTGTTCCTGTCGGTCTGTCCTCTGTAGCTGTAATATCATAGAGAACCACAGGGGGGCGCTAATATATCATAATGTTGTTCCTGTCGGTCTGTCCTCTGTAGCTGTAATATCCAATGATAAAGTATATAAAGTGCATTCAGAAAGTATTCAGACCCCTTGACTTTTTCCACATTTTGTTACGTTTCAGCCTTATTCTAAAATGGATTAAATAGTTTTTTCCCCCTCAATAGGTCTACACACAATACCCCCTAATGACAAAGCAAAAACAAGTTTAGAAATGTTTACTAATTTATACAAATAAAAAAAACTGAAATAATACATTTACATAAGTATTCAGACCCTTTACTCAGTACTTTGTTGAAGCACCTTTGGCAGCGATTACAGCCTCGAGTCTTCTTGGGTATGACGCTACAAGCTTGGCACACCTGTATTTGGGGAGTTTCTCCCATTCTTCTCTGCAGATCCTCTCAAGCTCTGTCAGGTTGGATGGGGAGCGTCGCTGCACAGCTATTTTCAGGTCTCTCCAGAGATGTTCGATCGGGTTCAAGTCCGGGCTCTGGTTGGGCCACTCAAGGACATTCAGAGACTTGTCTGAAGCCACTCCTGCGTTGTCTTGGCTGTGTGCTTAGGGTCGTTGTCCTGTTGGAAGGTGAATCTTTGCTCCAGTCTGAGGTCCTGAGCGCTCTGGAGCAGGTTTTCATCAAGGATCTCTCCTTACTTTGCTCCATTCATCTTTCCCTCAATCCTGACTAGTCTCCCAATCCCTGCCTCTGAAAAACATCCCCAGAGCATGCTGCCGCCACCACCATGCTTTACAGTAGGGATGGTGCCAAGTTTCCTCCAGATGTGACGCTTGGCATTCAGGCCAAAGTTACATCTTGGTTTCATCAGAAAGAATGATGGAGGCCACTATGTTCTTGGGGATCTTCAATGCTGCAGACATTTTTTGGTATCCTTCCCCAGATCTGTGCCTCGACACAATCCTGTCTCGGAGCTCTATAGACAATTCCTTCAACCTTATAGCTTGGTTTTTGCTCTGACATGCACTGTCAACTGTGCAACCTTATATAGACAGGTGTGTGCCTTTCAAAATCACGTCCAATCAATTGGTAGAAACATCTCAATGGAAACAGGATGCACCTGAGCTCAATTTCGAGTTTCAGAGCAAAGGGTCTGAATACTTATGTAAATAAGGTATTTCTGTTTTTATTTTTGATACATTTGCAAAAATGTCTAAAAACCTGTTTTTGCTTTGTCATTATGGGATATTGTGTGTAGATTGATGAGGATTTTTTAAATACATTTTAGAATAAGGCTGTAACATATCAAAATGCAATCTGTTCACGAGCTCACGCGACCTGTGTTGATTGACAGTTTGGTGGTCCAATCAGAGTGCCGAGTGTGCGTTTCACTAGCCAATCTGTTGCAGGTTTTTTTGCGGTTACTGTTTCTGGCTGCGTGTAGTTAAACACATAGACTCTGTGCCTCAAAAATATGACAAAACATTACAAAATCTGGCCAAATAATTTCAAGTCATCAGTCTCAAGTCAAAGTCAAAGTCGAGTCCCGAGTCAAGTCCTCAAATTTGTGACTCAAGTCAGACTCCAAGTCATGAGTAAGAGGGTGATCTAGATCTGCATGAATTGAAATGAAATACAACACATTGTCTGGGTTTACACAGGCAGCACAATTATTATATATTTTTTAAACTAATTTCACTAACCCTATACTTATAACCATTATGACCACCGATAACTTCAGTTGACTACAAATACAAAGTTGCCAATGTCTTTGCAAATCTTACATGCGAAATAAGATGCTTAAAATGAAAACCTGAAATGAATGCATTAAAAGATGGATACAGTACAGCCTACACATGCCTATATATTTCATGTTCATTCAATTGAGTTATATTTAGCTAAATTGTAGGCTACTGTCTGTTATTTCTTGACTGAATATGTTTAATGATCAAATCAAATCAAATTTGACTGGTCACATACACATGGTTAGCAGATGTTAATGCGAGTGTAGCGAAATGCTTGTGCTTGTAGTTCCGACCGTGCAGTAGTATCTAACAATTCCACAACAACTTGGTCATGTAAAAACACGGTGACAAATCGTGATGTAGTTCATTATATAATTAGGGTTCACATTAATAAGCTGCCTCAATATTTGCAGCCATAGGTGCTAATATCTATATGGGAGCTGATCCGTGGTCAGTACTGTGGAATAATTCTAATGATAAGGTAATATTTGAATGGAGAAAGCTGAGCAGCGCTGCCTTCCGATTCTATCAGTATCGACAGGTGCTTCAACGACACACTTAAAACGCTCTACAAATACACTGTCAATCTGCGTCTGTATTGGCCGTGCGGCATTTACGGTGATGTGGCCTCTGCAGAAGTCAGGGCATGCATACTTCATGCGCTTCGCTGAGTTGTTGTGAAGGAAGTTGTCAGGGAAGTTTGTTTGTGTTTATACAGGACCTCCCGCCCTCATCTACCAATCACGTCAACGCGGAGCTCGATGGAGCGCTCCACGTTGTTACATTTGAGAGGCGCACGGCGATGCGGTACAGAGCTCAAATTGGCCTCTTGCGGAGCCTGTGGAGGCACGCATTGCGTCACAGCATCGATATGGCGCCTCAGACCACATTTCCAGATCGAGCATAAATTGGCTCTTAGTTAACGTTCTTTCGGTGTGGTGTTTCGGGAAACGCATGTTAGTTACATATTCGGCCGTTGTAGGAACGATGCATCGTTAAAACATTCGTACGCCTAAATTCTGTCGCTACCAGGAAACCGGGCACTGACTATTCTCTCATCACGTACCCTTTGGGTGGTGGGCCATTCTTGATACGCATAGGAAACTGTTGGGGGCGTGAAAAACCAAGCAGCGTTGCAGTTCTTGACACAAACCGGTGCGCCTGACCCGTTCAAAGGCTCTTAACTATTTTGTCTTGCCCATTCATCCTCTGAATGGCACACATAAACAATCCATGTCTTAATTGTCTCAAGGCTTAAAAATCCTTCTTTAAACCTGTCTCATCCCCTTCCATCTACACTGATTAAAGTTAATTTACCAAGTAACATCAATAAGGGATCATAGCTTTCACCTGGATTCACCTGGTCAGTCTGTCATGGAAAGAGCAGGTGTTCTTAATGTTTTGTATACTCAGTGTACATCATTACTCTATTGATGATTAAATCAACATCAAGGATCTGACACATTTTTTAAAATGTTCACCTAAAAAAGAAGAAAAACTGCCTGTAGCTCAGGACCTGAAGAAAGGATATTCTGATTCTTGATACCATTTGAAAGGAAACACTGAAGTTTGTGGAAATGTGAAAGGAATGTAGTAGAATATAACACATTAGATCTGGTAAAAGATAATACAAAGAAAAAAACATGTGTTTTCTATTTTTTTAATTCTTTGAAATGCAAAAGAAAGGCCATTATCTCACTTAGGAGTCTAGGCGCAATTTAGATTTTGGCCACTAGATGGCAGCAGTGTATGTGCAAAGTTTTAGACTGATCCAACGAACCATTGCATTACTGTTCAAAAGTCTGCCCAAATGTGCTGAATTGGTCAATTGATACATTTTCAAGTACATAACTATAGAGAACATAAAATTATATGGTAATTTTTTTTAAAAGTTTACACACTCCCATGAATGTCATACATGATGGATCATTAGCTTCCCTACAGATAAGACACGAACCTTCACACATCTGGATGGGGAGGGGCAGACACAGCACAGGTTCAAACTATAGAACCCAGTTCCTACATTTGAACATAAAAATAGATTTTATCAAACAGAACTATGCCCCTCAGGATGACAAATCAGACCAAGATTACTGAATGGAAGTACATTATTTACCTTCAGAGGTGAATGTTTCAAACAAGTCGCCGTGATTTAAGTGTTTTGTTGCCGTGCGCTCTCCTAAAACAATAGCATGGTGTTTTATCACTGTAATAGCTACTGTAAATTGGACAGTGCAGTTAGATTAACAAGAATTTAAGCTTTCTGCCCATACAAGACATGTCTATATCCTGGGAAATTTTCTTGTTACTTACAACGTCATGCTAATCACATTAGCGCACGTAAGCTCAACCGTCCAGCGGGCGGACACCGATCCAGTAGAGGTTAATGAGCAGCATTAGGTCAAAATGGATGATAAATACTCTTGGACAAATTGAAGGAGATATTTTCTGTTAAGTATAAACATCTTTTAATGCATCAATGACACCAGTCTGACATCATCACCTGAGAGACTTTACAAAACAAACAACCAGGAAGTCCTGTTTACATTTTAGTCCCCGAAAATTGTGCACTACGTCATCATCATGATATGAAACAAATTGTTTGCAATTTCTTGGATGTTACAAAGAATTCGTACAATATGATAAAATGTTTGGGAAATACTTAAAGGGATACTTAAGGATTTTGGCAATGAAGCCCTTTATCTACTTCCCCTGAGTCAGATGAACTCCTGGATGCCATTTTTATGTCTCGGCATGCAGTTTGAAGGAAGTTGCTAACTAGTGTTACCGCAATGACTGGAAGTCTATGGCAACTGCTAGCATGCTAGTAGATACTATAGACTTCCAGTTATTGTGCTAACACGCAAAACTACCTCTAACATCCTTCATACTGGATGTAGAGACATACAATTTGTCAAATAAAATCCTAAATCCTAAAGGCCTAAATCCTAAAATCCTAAACGCCTAAATCCCGAAGTATCCCTTTAAAATCCCAGACTGCACCTTCAAGCAAGCTGTTAAGTTCCCCTTCTGACTGAAGCTTTTCCCACAGTCGCCACAGCTAAATCGTTTCTCTCCTGTGTGAATCAGTTTATGTCTGGTTAGGTTCTTCTTGCGACTGAAGCCTTTCCCACAATCACCACAGCTAAAACATTTCTCTCCTGCGTGTGCCTGGAAATATATTTTTTTGAGTTTAAAGAACTTGCTACAAATGAACAGGTGCAGGGTTTCTCACCGTGGCAGAGTCGGACATGAGCCCCCAGTTTACAGGTGGAGTTGTAGCGTTTTTGGCAGAATCTACATTCACTGGGTCTCTTCCTGGCGAGAGTCACATGCCTCTGCAGGTCAGCTTTCAGAGCAAACGTTTCACCACAGTCACGGCAGTGGTGAGGTTTTCTAGACGTGGTGCTGGATTTGGAATAGTGTTTCTCCAATTGTGGGCTGGGATCCAAAGGCGGGCTGGGATCCAAAGGTGAGCTGCAGTAAAGTCCAACTGGGTCGCTGCTTACAGCTGAACTGTGGCTGGAGGCATTGTTTTGATTATCTGGAGGGTCACAGGGAATGTAGAGACCCTTTAGGGGGGTCACAGTGACAAAAGGTTTGAGATCCACTGGTCTAGAGTGACTCTCTCTGTTCTCCACAGTCTGGGTTTGGGGAAGAGTCAAGGACCAAAGTGGGTCCTCCAGATCACATTCACTTTTTACACAAGGAGGAGTGAAATTAAACTCTATGATATTAGGCTCCAGACCTTGAAGCTGCTCTTCCTCCTGACTTCCTCCTGTTCCTCTTTAATCTGTGTGGTCTCTGGGTCCTCCTGTCCCAGACTGGGGCTCCACTCCTGCTCACAGTGCTGCTGCTCAGGGGGAACCTCCTCTTCAGAGACAGAGAGGTGCAGGGAGTCTGGAGGGAAGGAAGATACGTTATTTATAAATAGAACACTTTAAATCATACAGGTGAATTATAGATCTCTATGATTTTAAATATCAAATGGCTTTATTGGCATGGATGTCTATGATCTACACAGCCTGTAGACATGCCTGAGAGCAGCTAGTTATTTGCTCTTCTTAACACAACCCATATAAGACTTGGGTTCTCATTCCTACTATGGAACTCACTGTGGCTAATGTGTACAAAAGACCTGACACTCTGTCTAACCCTTAATAATGGTTGTGTTCAATATGGTTTTGGAAACCTTAGAAACTCAACTTTCATATCAACCCAAAATAATATACACCTGTGCTGTTTTACCACAGATTCCTACAGAGGTGTTTAGTGATGCACATTGACCTGAACTACAACAGATCTGGACTCATCACTGGCCTGAGCGAATGGAAACAATGGGCGGGATCAAAAACAAACAATGGCTCGAATCATTGGTTATTTTTGGACCATTATTAAGTTCCGTTTTTAGGATTCCAAAAACTGTATCACGCAGTTTTATTTTTCAAAATGTAAGCCAAACAAAAACCATTAATTGCAAAGTTAAACAACCATACAACTCTTTGCATAAGGACTACTTTAAAAAAATGGCCACTGAAAATTTGACAAAAACACATTTACTTGAAGAACAGTGCAGATGTGAAGTTTCGTAACAGAATGACGGTAAAAATCTCTGTAATGTTTTTTATGTGACCAAGTTCTCTAAAAACGGTTAAATGTATATTCTGATTCAAGATTCAAAGATGTCTGCAGAAAGAATGGGATGTCAGCTATGATATTACACCTCAAGTTAAAAAAACTAAACTGAACAAAAATATAAACACCATGTAAAGTGTTGGTCCCATGTTTCATGAGCTGAAATAAAAGATTCCAGAAATCCTCCATATGCACAAACAGTTTATTTCTCTCAAATTTTGCACACAATTTTGTTTACATTCCTGTTAAGTGAGCATTTCTCCTTTGCCAAGGTGTGGCATATCAAGAAGCTGATTAAAAGGAATGATCATTACACAGGTGCACCTTCTGCTGGGATAATAAAAGGCCACTCTAAAATGTGCAGTTTTGTCACACAACACAATGCCAAAAATGTCTCAAGTTTTGGGGGAGCGTGCAATTGGCATGCTGACTGGAGGAATGTCCAACAGAGCTGTTGCCAGAGAATTTAATGTTCATTTCTCTACCATAAGCCGCCTCCAACGTTGTTTTAGAGAATTTGGCAGTACGTCCAACCGGCCTCACAACCGCAGACCATGTGTAACCACGCCAGCCCAGGACCTCCACATCTGGCTTCTTCACCTGTGGGATTGTCTGATACCAGCCACCCGGATAGCTGATGAAACTGCGGGTTTCCACAACCGAAGAATTTCTGCACAAACTGTCAGAAAGCAACTCAGGAAAGCTTATCTGCGTGCTCGTCGTCCTCACCAGGGTCTTGACCTGACTGCAGTTTGCATCGTAAACAACTTCAGTGGGCAAATGCTCACCTTTGATGGCCACTAACACGCTGGAGAAGTGTGCCCTTCACGGATGAATCTTAGTTTCAACTGTACCGGGCAGATGGCAGACAGCGTGTATGGCATAGTGTGGGGTAGCGGTTTGCTGATGTCAACGTTGTGAACAGAGTACCCAATGGTGGCGGTGTGGTTATGGTATGGGCAGACATAACAATAGCATTTTATCGATGGCAATTTGAATGCACAGAGATACCGTGACGAGATCCTGAGGCCCATTGTTGTGCCATTCCTCCGCGGCCATCACCTCACATTTCAGCATGATAATGCACGCCCGCATGTTGCAAGGATCTGTACACAATTTCTTGAAGCTGAACATGTCCCAGTTCTTCCATGGCCTGCATACTCACCAGACATGTCACCTACTGAGCATGTTTGGGATGCTCTGGGTCGACGTGTACGACAGCATGTTCCAGTTTCCACCAATATCCAGCAACTTCGCACAGCCATTGAAGAGGAGTAGGACAACATTCCATAGGCCACAATCAACAGCCTGATCAACTCTATGCAAAGTAGTTGTGTCACGCTGCATGAGGCAAATGGTGGTCACACCAGATACTGACTGGTTTTCTGATCCACACCCCTACCTTTTTTTTTAAAGGTATCTGTGACCAACAGATCCATATCTGTGAAAATCCATAGATTAGGGTTTAATGAGTTTAATGAGTTTAACTGTAACTCAGTAAAATCTTTGAAATTGTTGCAGTTTCCATTCATATTTTTGTTCAGTGTATATTTAGATTGCCCCTGAAGTGGATTAACACCTGATAACAGAATGACAGTAACTGAATGACACCATGGGTCCCTGATGTGTACTACACAGAAATGCATAATTATGGATGTGTGGTTCAGTGGGTGAGGACGCTGGTTACTGGAAATGAAAACAGAAGTGGCTCATGGGTAGGTGTCAGTAAAAGCCGGGGAGAGATGACATTAACTGGAGAGAGAGGGAAAGAAAGAGGGAGAGAGCGCTCAAAGGGTTATTCAGACTGTTTTCACAACTATGAGCTGAACATAGCAGTATGCCAGTGGAAGGGAGGACAGTAGCAGGAGACACTATGAGCTGAACATAACAGTATGGTAGTGGAAGGGAGGACAGTAGCAGGAGACACTATGAGCTGAACATAACAGTATGGTAGTGGAAGGGAGGACAGTAGCAGGTGTTCCATCTGTGGTTTGTGACTACTATCATTTCCCATTTTAGCCAATTAAATTGCAGTCATTCCATTACAGATTTTTCGGTAAGTCTGTTACGGATTTCGTAACAGAATGACACTTTTAAGCACTTCATAAATCATAAACGAACACAATAATTAATTGGTAGGTCCAACTATACTTCTTACTTCTGTAAACTTTCATTATCCTTCATCCCAATGAGGGAGAGAAATTAGAAAAATATCTTAAAGATACAGTGAGCTCCAAAAGTATTGGAACAATGACAATGTTTTTTGGTGTTTGTTTTGGGCTCTGTACTCCAGCACTTGAAATGATACAATGACAATGAGGTTAAAGTGCAGACTGTCAATTTGAGGGTATTTTCATCCATATCGGGTGAACCGTTTAGAAATTACAACACGTTTTGTACATTATCCCCACATTTTAGGGGTGTATTAATCCAAATGCACTTATATGTGGTATTAATGTAGTCAAAACTGAGACAAAACAACAAAAATGTGTTACTGTCCCAATACTATTGGAACTAACTGTATGTGGGTTTTTGGTAACAATAACAAGACACTAGGTAATGCTCCTTAGAAACTCACATTAGGCAAATCATTTCCGCAAAATGAAATATACATGTTGATATTAGTTGGCCTTCCTTGGTGGTCTTAACTTCAGCATTATTGTGTTTTGATGTATTTCTTATATATTTGTCTGGTAGATGTTTAAAACCCCTTTTCCATTTTTCCTTTTTACCAGAAATCAAAGCCTATGCTTATTCCTAAAAAAAAAAAAAAAAACGTATCTATGCCTTTATTATTATATTCATTTGACATGCTCCTATGAATTTCACATGTTGGTGCTCATGGGTCCTTTTACTTGGAGATGGCCTTTGACCATTTACCCATAGCTGATCAAAAGAAAGATGTAATATCTCCAATGAAATGCATCGGCGTCAGAACGGAAAATCAAGCCAGTTATGCTCATTTCCATACGATTTTTCGTGACACACAACTTTTAAATAATGCACGGGTGGATCTTACATTAAATAGCTTAGCTAACTGTTCTTTCAAATGGATTCACAGTGATCACTTTAGCCCAAACAGTTTATCAATAAGGTAGAACTATCGGTAACTATCAGTAGATCTACATACTAACCTATTCTACATAGTGGTATCTCCGGGGTCCTCCCCAGCAGTCTCCGTAACCGATCATTCTCCTCCTGGTACTCCACTACCGTTTTCTCTACTGCCCCGAAAATCTCCACAGCAGCCGCCGATAAACGCTCATTTAAAAACACACGAAACAACTGTAGTTTAGACATTTTCAGTCGAATGACAAGTGGATAACGTTACCCTATTTAGTTCAGTCAGTATGTCTTTCTTTACTTCACACAAGGACTGCAAAATCAAAAGTCGTCTCCAATCCCACTTCCATGTTCTAGTCAAATAATAATTTGGTTGTAGTTGGGGGCGAATCTGGAAAAGCACAATAGCGCCGCCAGCTGGATTGGGGTTTACTACTCTACAAGGCAGCCTACAGACCGGTAGAAACTGGTTCAGGATGATCAGGAGTCGACTTTATAACATTATACAATATTAAATAAATATCCTGAATGAGCAGCATTAGGTCAAATCTGATGAAACATACTCTAGGACAAAAACAAGGAGACCTTTTCTGGAATTTCATTTGATGTATCAATCACATCAGTCCAACCATTTTCTCATCAGCATGAGAGAAATTACAAAACAAAAGCAGAAGAATTCATTTTCTAATGACGTGAGAACATCAACGGACTTTGAACAAACACACCGGTGAGTTTCCTCCAATACTCTGTACTGTTTAATCATTACATCATCATTCAAAGAAAACTTAAAATGTATTTACATTTACCTTTTAGTCATTTAGCAGGCAGTTTTATCCAAAGTGACTCACAGTAAGTCCATTCATCTCAAGATACCTAGGTGAGACAACCACATATCAAATAAAATACAATGCTATTTCTCACATGCGCTGAATAGAACAGGTGTAGACCTTACAGTGAAATGCTTACTGACAAGCCCTTAACCAACAATGCAGTTGAAGAAATAGAGTTACAAAAATATTTACAAAATAAACTAAACTAAAGTAAAAAATAAAATAAAAAGTAACACAAAATTACATAACAATAACAAGGCTATATACAGGGGGTACTGGTACCGATTCAATGTGGGGGGGGGTACAGGTTAGTCTAGGTAATTTGTACATGTAGGTAGGGGTAAAGTGACTATGCATAGATAATAAACAGTGAGTAGCAGCAGTGGGGGGGGGGGGTCAATGTAAATAGTCCAGGTGGCCATGTGATTAAATCAATTTATAATATTTTTCACATGAGTTTTTCTGGATTTTTTTTTGTTAATCTGTCTCTCACTGTTCAAATAAACCTACCATTAAAATTATAGACTGATCATTTCTTTGTCAGTGGGCAAACGTACAAAATCAACAGGGGATCAAATACTTTTTTCCCTCACTGTAGGTCCTGGATGGCAGGAAGCTTGGCCCCAGTGATGTATTGGGCTGTGGGCACTACCCTCTGTAGTGCCTTACGGTCGAATGCCGAGCAGTTGCCATAGCAGACGGTGATGCAACCAGTCAGGATGCTCTCGATGGTGCAGATGTAGAACTTTTTGAGGATCTGGGAATCTTTTCAGTCTCCTGAGGGGGAAAAGGTGTTCTTGTGCCCTCTTCACAACTGTCTTGGTGTGTTTAGACACCAAGGAACTTGAAACTCTCGACCCGCTCCACTACAGCCCCGTCGATGTTAATGGGGGTCTGTTCGGCTCTCCTTTTCCTCTAATCCACGATAATCTCCTTTGTCTTGCTCACATTGAGGGAGAGGTTGTTTCCTGGCACCACACTGCCCGGTCTCTGACCTCCTCCCTATAGGCTGTCTCATCGTTGTCATTGATCAGGCCTACCACTGTTGTGTCGTCAGAAAACTTAATGATGGTGTTGGAGTTGTGCTTGGTCACGCAGTCGTGGATGAAGAGGGAGCACAGGAGGGGACTAAGCACGCACCCCTGAGGGGCCCCGGTGTTGAGGATCAGCGTGGAAGATGTGTTGTTGCCTACCCTTACCACGTGGGGGCGGCCCATCAGGAAGTCCAGGATCCAGTTGCAGAGGGAGGTGCTTAGTCCCAGGGTCCTTAGCTTAGTGATGAGCTTTGTGGGCACTATGGTGTTGAACGCTGAGCTGTAGTCAATTAACAGCATTCTCACATAGGTGTTCCTTTTGTCCAGGTGGGAAAGGGCAGTGTGGAGTGCGATTGAGATTGCATCATCTGTGGATCTGTTGGGGCAGTATGCGAAATGGAGTGGGTCAAGGTTTTCCGCAATGATGGTTTTGATGTGAGCCACGACCAGCCTTTCAAAGCACTGTCATGGCTACCAACGTGAGTGCTACGGTGCAGTAGTCATTTAGTCAGGTTACATTCGCATTCTTGGGCACAGGGACTATGCTGGTCTGCTTGAAACATGTAGGTATTACAGACTCTGTCAGGGAGAGATTGAAAATGTCAGTGAAGACACTTACCAGTTGGTATGCGCACCTGGTAATCCATCTGGCCCAGCGGCCTTGTGAATGTTGACCTGTTTAAAGGTCTTGCTTACATCGGCTGCGGCAAGCGTGATCACACAGTTTTCCAGAACAGATGGTACTCTCATGCATGTTTCAGTGTTATTTCCTCAAGACAGAAGTTATCAGCAAAGTCAGTGCTACTAGAAAAAGACAAGCGCAATATATATATATATTTACACAGTGCATTCGGAAAGTATTCAGACCCCTTCCCTTTTTCCACACTGTATTATGTTAGCCTTATTTTAAAATGTATTAAATAAATAAAAATCCTCATCAATCTACACCAAATACCCAATAGTGACAAACATAAAAAAAAAACAGAAATACCTTAATTACATAAGTATTCAGACCCTTTGCTATGAGACTCGAAATTGAACTCAGGTGCATCCTGTTTACCTGTTCTAAATGTAATTGATTGGACATGATTTGGAAAGGCACACACCTGTCTATATAAGGTCCCAGAGTTGACAGTGCTTGTCAGAACAAAAACCAAGCCATGAGGTCGAAGGAATTGTCGTTAGAGCTCCAAGACAGGATTGTGTCGAGATACAGATCTGGGGAAGGGTACCAAAAAATGTCTGCAGCATTGAAGGTCCCCAAAAACACAGTGGCCTCCATTATTCTTAAATGGAAGAAGTGTGGAACCACCAAGACTCTTCCTTGAGCTGGCTGACTGGCCAAACTGATCAAATGGGGGAGAAGGGCCTTGGACAGGGAGGTGACCAAGAACCCGATGGTCACTCTGACAGAGCTCCAGAGTTCCTCTGTGAAGATGGGAGAACCTTCCAGAAGGACAATCATCTCTGCAGCACTCCACCAATCAGGCCTTTATGGTAGAAGGGCCAGACGGAAGCATGGTGGCTAAGAACAATTCCCTCGAAACGGCAGGAACCTAGGAAGAAACCTAGAGAGGAATCAGGCTCTGAGGGGTGGCCAGTCCTCTTCTGGGTGGAGATTATAAGAGTACATGGACATTAAGGCCTTAGGGAGACTAGGACTCCCAGTTTGTATCATTTTATGACCTATTACAGAGCCCTCCCAACTCAAAACACCTCGTCCCCCAGTTTGTCTCCAACTATGCAGAGGCCTCTACTAGTCACCACAAGGAGATCTGGGGTGAAGAGTTCAATATTAAGATCTTGGATGATATCTGGAGAGAAGCCCAGTCTAGAATTCACTCTTGTTCCATCAATACCACCAGGTATCAATTGATACAATACAAAGTATTGCACATACTTCATTACTAAGGATTAGTAATGAAGTAAGGCAATAAATAGGCCAATAGTGGCGAAGTAATTACAATGTTGCAATTTACACTGGAGTGATAGATGTGCAGATGAGGATGTGCAAGTAGAAATACTGGTGTGCAAAAGAGCAGAAAAACAAAAACGGGGATGAGGTAGGTAGTTGGTTGGATGTGCTATTTACAGATGGGCTGTGTACATCGGTAATCTACCTCCATGTGTCTCCAATGTGTTACAGGTGTAAAACCCTTAGAGCTAGATAAAGGACTCATCTTTGTATCTGTGCTATTCTAGTCTGTGACAGCCTCAATGGCTCTGCCCATGCTATTTCCATTTTAAAGTAGTAAATTTTCTTCTTCACGATTGGCTGATCCCTCCCGATGACCCTGTTGGATGACCCAACAGATTTGGGGTCGATATTTCTGGATCTTCTGGATAAAGACCGAATATGAACACTTACCTTATTGTCCTGTTGTTGTCACTATCATATTGTTGTCCTATTGTAGTTGTATGTCTTAAGCAATATTCCACTGTGTTTTTGTGTTGTATTGAACTATAAAATAAAATATAAATATTTCCAAATAAGAAATTGTAACACAGATGACTCCTGATAACTGCAACAGTTAGGGACTGATGTGACAGCTTGCACTAAACTACAGAATGCAGTTAAGGAGATTTTACAAATAATTTTATTGAGTTGGGACTGAAAAACACTGTAGTATACTTAAAACAGAGTTTGCACTTCTACAAAGTGTACTTACGAGGAGTCGACTGTAAATCATTACTTCCTAAAAGATTCAAAACAATATCATGAATAAGCAGCATTAGGTCAAAATGGATGAGAAACACTCTTGGACAGATGGAAGATATTTTCTGGAAAGTATATATGCTTCAATGTATCAACAATCTCTCTCTCATCACCTGATACTCTAAAACAAAGGCCCAGGAATTCCTGTTTCTAATAAAGTGAAAACATCAGACAGAACAGCAGACCTGAGAGCTTCCTCAATACTATTTACTGTTTAATCATTACATCATCAATTGAATCAAATCAAACTTTATTTACATAAAAAAAATTGAAAAACATAACTTGCTTATATACATTGATCTGAAACCCTCAGTGTGAATGATCCATAGCTGCTCTCCTTTCCTTTGAGTTGTCCACATCCTGCATATTCCCCATCAGCTGACAGTACATCTCTTTGTTCCTCCTTTTCTTTCTTCTTTCAGTGTCCATCCTGTTTTCTTTCTTTGTGGACGTTATTCATGTGCTTCAGCAGATGAGCCTTACGAATGAATGTTCTACCACAGACAGAGCAGCCACGTTGTTTCTCTCCTGTGTACCGTGCATTCAGAATGTATTCAGACCCCTTGATTTTTCCAAATTTTTGTTACGTTACAGCCTTATTCTAAAATTGATGAAATTGTTTCTTCCCTCATCATCAATCTACACACAATACACCCTAAATGACAAAGCAAAACAGGTTTTTATACATTTTTGCAAATGTATAAATAAAAAAAACCAGAAATATCACATTTACATAAGTATTCAGACCCTTTACTCAGTACTTTGTTGAAGCACCTTTGGCAGCGATTACAGCCTCGAGTCTTCTTGGGTATGATACTACAAGCTTGGCATACCTGTATTTGTTGAGTTTCTCCCATTCTTCTCTGCAGATCCTCTCAAGCTCTGTCAGCTGCACAGCTATTTTCAGGTATCTCTAGAGATGTTAGATCGGGTTCAAATCCAGGCTCTGGCTGGGCCACTCAAGGACATTCTTGGAGACTTGTCCCGAAGCCACTCCTGCATTGTCTTGGCCGTGTGCTTAGGGTTGTTGTCCTGTTGGAAGGTGAACCTTTGCCCCAGTCTGTGATCCTGAGTGCTCTGGAGCAGGTTTTCATCAAGGATCTCTCTGTATTTTGCTCCGTTCATCTTTCCCTTGATCCTGACTAGTCTCCCAGTTCCTGACGTTGAACATCCCCACAGAATGATGCTGCCACCACCATGCTTCACCGTAGGGATGGTGCCAGGTTACCTCCAGACATGACACTTGGCATTCAGGCCAAATAGTTCGATCTTGGTTTCATCAGACCAGAGTCCTTTAGTTGCCTTTTGGCAAACTCCAAGGGGGCTGTCACGTGCCTTTTACTGAGGAGTGGCTTCCGTCTGGCCACTCTACTATAAAGGCCTGATTGGTGGAATTCTGCAGAGATGGGAGAACCTTCCAGAAGGACAACCATCTCCACAGAGGAACTCTGTCAGAGTGACCATCAGGTTCTTGGTCACCTCCTTGACCAAGGAACTTCTCCCCCGATTGCTCAGTTTGGCCAGGTGGCAAGCTCTAGGAAGAGTCTTGGTGGTTCCAAACTTCTTCCATTTAAGAATAATGGAGGCCACTGTGTTCTTGGGGACCTTCAATGCTGCAGAAATGTTTTGGTACCCTTCCCCAGATCTGTGCCTCGACACAATCCTGTCTCAGAGCTCTATGGACAATTCCTTCGACCTCATGGCTTTTGCTCTGACATCCACTGTCAGCTGTTGGACCTTATATAGACAGGTGTGTTTTTTTCCCAAATCATGTCCAATCAACTTAATTTTCTAAAGGTGGACTCCAATCAAGTTGTAGAAACATCAAGGATGATCAATGGAAACAGGATGCACCTGAGCTTTTATAATTACATAGCAAAGTGTCTGAATACTTATGTAAATAAGTTATTTTTAAAAATGTTTAATAAATGTGAAAAATGATAAAAAAACTGTTTTCACTGTCATTATGGGGTATTGTGTGTAGATTGATGAGGAAAATGATTTATTTAATAAATTCTAGAATAAGGCTGTAAGGTAACAACATTTGGAAAAAGTCAAGGGGTCTGAATACTTTCCAAATGCACTGTAAGTCAGTTTATGCCTCCTTAGGTCCATCGTATGATTGAAGCCTTTACCACAGTCACCATAAATAAAAGTTTATCATCCTCTGTGTTTATTTTACCTTTATTTAACTAGGCAAGTCAGTTAAGAACAAATTCTTATTTACAATGACGGCCTAGGAACAGTGGGTTAATTGCCTTGTCCAGGGGCAGAACGACAGATTTTTACCTTGTCAGCTCGGGGATTCGATTTGCAACCTTTCGGGTTACTGGCCCAACGCTCTAACCACTAGGCTACCTGCCACCCCAACAATAGTATAGTTCCCCTGTGTGAGTCTGTATGTCAACAGTTAGGTTCCCCTTGACACCGAAGCTTTTCCCACAGTCACCACAGCTAAATGGTTGAGACAGTTTATACATGGTTAGGTTCTGCTTGAGACCAAAACCTCTCCTGTGTGAGTCTGTATATGTGCAGTTAGATGCTCCTTGCGAATGAAGCCTTTACCGCAGTCACCACAGCTAAATGGTTTCTCTCCTGTGTGAGTCAGTATATGCCTCCTTAGGTCCCCCTTCTGATTGAAGCTTTTACAGCAAAAAAAACATTTAAATGGTTTCTCTCCTGTGTGAGTCAGTTTGTGCATGGTTAGGGTCCCCTTCTGACTGAAGCTTTTCCCACAGTCACCACAACTAAAGGGTTTCTCTCCTGTGTGAACCCTCATGTGCCTGGACAGATGTCCTTTTTGTTTGAAGGTCTTGCCACAAAAGGGCCAGGTGCAGGTTTCCCCCATTATTGGGTTCAGATCCAATAGTGGGCTGCTGTCAAGTCCTACTGGGTTTCTGCTAACAGCTGAACTGTGGCTGGAGGCATTGTTCTGATTATCTGGAGGGTCACAGGGAATGTAGAGACCCTTTAGGTGGGTCACAGTGCCAAAAGGTTTGATATCCACTGGTTTAGAGTCACTCTCTCTGTTCTCCACAGTCTGAGTTTGGGGAAGAGTCAAGGACCAAAGTTGGTCTTCCTGATCACATTCCCTTTTCACACCTGAATGAGTGAAATCGAACTCTATGACATCAGCCTCCAGACCATGAAACTGCTCTTCCTCCTGACTGCTCCTGAGTTCCTCTTGTATCTGTGTGGTCTCTGGGTCCTCCTGCCCCAGACTGGGGCTCCACTCCTGCTCACAGTGCTGCTGCTCAGGGGGAACCTCCTCTTCAGAGACAGAGAGCTGCAGGGAGTCTGGAGGGAAGGAGCAGAAATTTGAATCACACAGGTGAAGTGTAACTCTCTATGATCTATACAGCCTTTAGACGTGCCTGAGTACAGATAGCTAGGGCCAGCTTCTAGACAGAGACTGTATTCTATACAGCCTAGCAGATATCTAATGCCAGCTTCTAGACAGAGACTGTATTCTATACAGCCTAGCAGATATCTAGGGCCAGCTTCTAGACAGAGGTACCAGTTTATTTATCCAACATTCCACTCTCTGGACTCCATGTCATGTGCCAAAACGACTGGCCTTTCTGCCATCTTCAAATATGAACATTCTATCATTAATGAGCTCGAGGAGAACAGAGTATTTAATCCTGATTCAACAACCCTCACAGCTATCCTCCAATCACAACGATAATGCAAATATTGGAACTCACTTTTTTTTCTCTCCACAGAACATGTCAGTATCTGGTTGCTAAGCAACCGTTTTGTTTGTTCAGACTAATTTTAAGCCTCAAAATACAAACAGATCATCATGGACAACAACCACCCGAGCCACTGCCTGTTCACCCCGCTATCATCCAGAAGGCGAGGTCAGTACCGGTGCATCAAAGCTGGGACCGAGAGACTGAAAAACAGCTTCTATCTCAAGGCCATCAGACTGTTAAAACAGCCATCACTAACATAGAAAGGCTGCTGCCTACATACTGACTCAAATCTCTTGCCACTTTAATAAATGTAATAAAGGTATCACTAGTCACTTTAAATAACACCACTTTAATGTGTCTACATATCCTACATTACTCATCTCACATGTATATACTGTATTCCATCTACTGCATCTTGCCTATGCTGCACGGCCATCGCTCATCCATATATACATATTCTTATTCATTCCTTTACTCTTGTGTGTATAAGGTAGTCGTTGTGAATTTGTTAGATTACTTGTTAGATATTACTGCATGGTCGGAACTAGAAGCACAAGCATTTTGCTACACTCGCATCAACACCTGCTAACCATGTGTATGTGACCAATAACATTTGATTGACTTGCCTAGCTAACAGCTAAATGTTTTGTTTTCGACTGTTATAAATTGCAATTCTATTTGAGGCTCCACATATTGTCATGGAAAATATGGTGTGTATTCTCCGAAAAAGTGTTTTACTTTAGCATTCTACTGAAAATGTTATAAAAGTACCAGAATTCCTATAATATCCTCCAATATTCTTTGTGTACAACATTTTATGATATTGTGGGTGCTATACTATTTGTGTTTGAAGTGACTTGGACATGCTTTTTGAAGCATGCTGCCATAGCACCTACCACTCCCGTTGTTTCACTTACAGTAATGCTACATTTATTTTGATTTGCCATTTTTCTCAATTTATCAAAAGTCCCATCAGGCAGCCTGATTTCAGATGTGTCCATGTAAACAGGATTATTAGGGAAATTGTTCTTCTTGCCAAGCATGTAAACGTTTTAAAACAAACTATAATATTAATCTGACTATTCACAAATATCGTATTATTGCGTCCATGTAAACTTGTGTCACTTACAGCGATGCTAAACTGGGTGAGTAAATAAAGAAAACTAAGCCATATTTTGGTCAATGTCTCTCAGGATCAATAGATTAATCACTTTTTTTGTCAATAAAATTAAGTATATCACATACATTTACCACAAATATGACAATTTATATTTAAACATTCTGAAAACTAAATGATACTATAATCAAATGATCAATCAGCTTTTTAGTACTAATGTGGATTGTACTATGGAGAGAAGCTGCACATTATAGACCAAAGGACAGATGTATCATTTCATTGTGCATAACATGCAAATTAGCTGTAATTTTGCTAAAGTTTTTGTAAATTTCGTTTTTAGATAACATTAATTACATGTCCAATGCCTGCTATGATTCTTAATTTTTCCAATAGTTTCCTATTGGGGTCAAAATATGTTGGTAGCGTTAGGGTTAAAAATCTATAAAAAAAATAAATGGTGAGTACTGTTGGCTAGCCTAAACAGTTTTGAGTATAACTATACCTCGCAATCAATAGATCTACATACTTAATATGTAGATATTGGACTTAATATTGCTTAATATTGGACTAAAAAGAGCCTGTTACACCTTAGTCCAAGGACCTTCCTTACATGTTCTGTTTAAAGGTGAATTGACTCGAAGCCAAAACAGCCAAACACTCCATCTAAATGTGAATTGATTGTCAATTCCGGTACGGTTCTGGAAACATAAAAAAACACTTCCTATACACTGTTTTAACAGTTTCAGCAGACAGTGTTTTTTCAGTGACATCCGTCTTCCATTTATTATTTCATATTTTACACACAGGTGTTATGAGAAGCAGCTAATTAGCCCAAGAAATCAACTCTGGCTTGCAGTTCAAACTTATAAAAGACTCACCCTCGTCCACTTACCCTCGCCTTATGCCCTTGGGGGAATCCCCATCGCCACGTTGGCGGGCGGTCCAAATCATTACCCAAACAAGGGAAGTTTGCAACGTAAGCCCCTCAGATCTCGTTTTTAGTCGAGTTTGCGAGTGTACAATTGTTCACTACGGGGCCTGAAACTCCCCATAATTCAATTTGCGACGATTGTACATCCGCTAAGAAAAGTCAGCGTAAACTTAAAAACAACATCAATGGAGAAGTTAACATACAAGTGTAAGTAAAAACGAATGCAAATAAGTTAGAAATTGTGCTACTAATGAACATGACGGCACAAACAAACGAGGGGTAAAAAGTTTTGTTTGGTTATCTTTTGGAAATTGTAGAAATACACATTTTCCTTCACAAGTTCCAGCTATTTTGGCTAACGTTAGTTAGCTAATTAATTTGCTAGGTATCATACAGTAGGCGTATATTAAAAATAATATATTTAATATAAGTAGACATGCACTAATAATTGACCGTAGTGCATATAAAGCACCCACAAGCTACCGGGGGCTGAAAACACAATCATCACCGGATGAACGAGTGACGAATTTCCGGCCAAGGGTGGTCCATTTAAAAATCATTCCTTGGTGAGCCAACATGTAAATGCAGAGGGTCTTTTACTAAGTTATAAGGAATTCTTATCACTTTACAAGGTCCCTGTAACACCTAAAGATTTTGCAGTTGTTTTAGATGCCATTCCCTCAGGTGTTGCTTTATTATACAGGAACGAGTCAAGACCTGACCCTCATTGACCCTGTTGACTCATCAGTAGGAAAGATTTGTTTCTCTTTTGGTCCATTCAACAACAGAGCGATATGAACCTTGTTTCAGCAGGATGTTGTATCTTTACCTTATGTCATGCCTTATTGGAACGGTTATATTGATAATATATGTTGGAAAAAAGTTTGGATGTTGCCACACACATACCTGCATGTTAACAAAATTAAGGAAGTTTCCTTTAAAATTATTAATAAATATTATCCTGCCAACCACTATATGAAGAAGTTTAAGGGAAACATCAACTCAAATTGTTCCTTTTGTAATGACCACCCAGAAACAGTGTTGCATCTTTTTTGGCATTGTATTCATGTAAGGAATTTGTGGCAAGACATCAGATTTAGAATTGAACCCATTTATGAAGATTTTACACTATTGTGGAGAGATGTACTGCTTGTATTCTTTACCTACGATAGAAATGAGCTGAAACAATTTTATGTAATTAATTTCATTCTTTTGGCCAAATTTCACATTCACAAATGTAAATTTACAAACAAAACACCACATTTTCTTACCTTACAAAAATGAATTGAACTATATTTTAAGACAAATACTCTAACAAAAAAAATGTTAGAATTATAAGTGTATGTCCCTTAAGGTCCTTGTGTAATGTCATATTGTACCCCCTAGCCCAATTGTCCTTTGTATTTTATTTATATACACACACACACTTGTGTTCCCACATGTACTTCCTGTATTGATTTGTTGTTAATAAATCATTCCATTCCTTTGTATACTCGTCAAAGGTCATGAAACGTCACCAGAAGTGTCCACTTAATTTGAGGGCTGAGGGGATAAGTGTTTGGACAGCAGCCTCCGTCTTCCGTCCCTTTTCCGTAAACACGCGCTGTAACAATGAGGGGGTTCGTTTAATCTCACCCAGGGGCCCAAGCAAAGTCGGCTCAAAATAAGTGACATAATTAGGCATGTGTTGAGGCTAATTAGTAGGATTCTGTTTTTTCCCATGCAAAAGTGCATTCCAAATGAAAACTAGTTGGAAAATGCAAACATTTATTTTACGGAAAATATTGTATGTTTCTGGATGACGCATTGTCGACAAATGACCGAGCAGCGTCTTTGCCCGGATCAGCAAGGGACCGCATAAAATAACTCCCTCGTGGAGATATGGCTTTGTGTGAACAGTAACCCTATAAAAAAGGTATCAATTTAACATTGTGTATTTCTCAATTATATGAAAGATAAGGTCCTTATGCTTACAAAACCGTACTTCCAAGTGATGCGTGTTAATGTTCCAAAACTCCCCTTACTGAGAGTCACGATCAAAGGCTTCATAGCCACAGAAATAATAAAGACTATAACGGATGTCCCTATTCAAGTCAATGATGGTATGTGTGGATGGCGGCCATTACGAGTGTACACACAGGAGCACAGCGGGAAGTGTATCCAGCAACCTGTGCTGTGATTTGTTGAATCAACTCAAATGACATTACAACAAATGCATCCCCATTGCATGAGCCGCATCAGTTCCAAGCCCGTTATATTCATTCATTCTTATATGTTCATAGCTACGTACCTATTCTAGATAACGTTAGTGGGATCTCCGGTGTCCTCCCCAGCAGTCTCCGTAACCGATCATTCTCCTCCTGGTACTCCACTACCGTTTTCTCTACTGCCCCGAAAATCTCCACAGCAGCCGCCGATAAACGCTCATTTAAAAACACACGAAACAACTGTAGTTTAGACATTTCCAGTCGAATGAGAGTCGGGTATCCTATTTAATAGAGTCAGTGGGTATTTCTTTACTCCACACAGTGAACGTTGAAAATCAAAACAAACTCGTTTCTAATCCTACTTCCATGTTCTAGTCAAGGAATTTGATAAAGTCCTTTGTTGAAGTTGGTGACGAGCCCAGAAACACAACAGCGCCGCCAGCTGGATGGGAGGTTACTACTGTGTAAGGCAGCCCACAGACCGGTAGTAAAGGCAAACGATAACTACAGTCGTGGCCAAAGGTTTTGAGAATCACACAAATATACATTTTCACAAAGTCTGCTGCCTCAGTTTGTATGATGGCAATTTGCAAATACTCCAGAATGTCATGAAGAGTGATCAGATGAATTGCAATTAATTGCAAAGTCCCTCTTTGCTATGCAAATGAACTGAATCCCCCAAAAACATTTCCACTGCATTTCAGCCCTGCCACAAAAGGACCAGCTGACGTCATGTCAGTGATTTTCTCGTTAACACAGGTGTGAGTGTTGACAAGGACAAGGCTGGAGATCACTCTGTCATGCTGTTTGAGTTTGAATAACAGACTGGAAGTTTCAAAAGGAGGGTGGTGCCTGGAATCATTGTTCTTCCTCTGTCAACCATGGTTACCTGCAAGGAAACACGTGCGTCATCATTGCTTTGCACAAAAAGGGCTTCACAGGCAAGGATATTGCTGCCAGTAAGATTGCACCTAAATCAACCATTTATCGGATCATCAAGAACTTCAAGGAGAGCGGTTCAATTGTTGTGAAGAAGGCTTCAGGGCATCCAAGAAAGTCCAGCAAGCGCCAGGACCGTCTCCTAAAGTTGATTCAGCTGCGGGATCGGGGCACCACCAGTACAGAGCTTGCTCAGGAATGGCAGCAGGCAGGTGTGAGTGCATCTGCACGCACAGTGAGGCGAAGACTTTTGGAGGATGGACTGGTGTCAAGAAGGGCAGCAAAGAAGCCACTTCTCTCCAGGAAAAACATCAGGGACAGACTGATATTCTGCAAAAGGTACAGGGATTGGACTGCTGAGGACTGGGGTAAAGTCATTTTCTTGGATGAATCCCCGTTCCGATTGTTTGGGGCATCCGGAAAAAAGCTTGTCTGGCGAAGACAAGGTGAGCGCTACCATCAGTCCTGTGTCATGCCAACAGTAAAGCATCCTGAGACCATTCATGTGTGGGGTTGCTTTTCAGCCAAGGGAGTGGGCTCACTCACAATTTTGCCGAAGAACACAGCCATGAATAAAGAATGGTACCAACACATCCTCCGAGAGCAACTTCTCCCAACCATCCAGGAACAGTTTGGTGACGAACAATGCCTTTTCCAGCATGATGGAGCACCTTGCCATAAGGCAAAAGTGATAACTAAGTGGCTCGAGGAACAAAACATCAATATTTTGGGTCCATGGCCAGGAAACTCCCCAGACCTTAATCCCATTGAGAACTTGTGGTCAATCCTCAAGAGGCGGGTGGACAAACAAAAACACACAAATTCTGAAAAACTCCAAGCATTGATTATGCAAGAATGGGCTGCCATCAGTCAGGATGTTGCCCAGAAGTTAATTGACAGCATGCCAGGGCAGATTGCAGAGGTCTTGAAAAAGAAGGGTCAACACTGCAAATATTGACTCTTTGCATCAACTTCATGTAATTGTCAATAAAAGCCCTTGACTCTTATGAAATGCTTGTAATTATACTTCAGTATTCCATAGTAACATCTGACAAAAATATCTAGACACTGAAGCAGCAAACTTTGTGGAAATTAATATTTGTGTCATTCTCAAAACTTTTGGCCACGACTGTACGCTTAGACAAACAGTGGTTACCATACAGGTGCGGCCAAATATATTGGCACCTTTGCACTTGTCTTAAATAATTACCTATTTCTTCTAAAATAAGTTGAAATTGAAAAAAGTTGGTCTCCACACATTAATCTATTGGGGGGGGGAGCTTAAGTTGACCCTTAAGTGTCCTTAAGTGGACACACCTTATTAAATCACCCAGCCAGAAATGATTGACTGGTCCTACTGCCTAATTCACAGTAAAAGCTGTTTCTGTGGCACATAGAGAATAACTTATTCTCTTTCAAGCTGGAATCCTTAATGGTGAAATTGCCACGTCTTTTTGGGATATTACAACAACAAATAAGTTACAGCAAACAACGAACACAGTTTTTTCTCTCCCTCTGACATCACTGCACGCTTCGATAGAACAGAAGAATATGTCCTGCACAGGAGGTTGGTGGCACCTTAATTGGGGAGGACGGACTCGTAATGGCTGGAGCGGAAATCAGTTCCAGCTATTATGAGCCGTCCTCCCCTCAGCAACCTCCACTGATGTACTGCAATTTGTTTTACCACGCTGCTCATTTACATTTAGTCAACAAAACAAAAACGCTAACAATGGCGCTGGGGTGACCAATCAGAACGGTCAGAATGTGTTCACATTCTAGAAATTTTTGGGGAGAGAGGCAAATCCAGACTCAACGTGGAGAAGAAGCATCAGTTGGCCAGAGTGATGTGAATGGGTAGCCAGGCAAACGCTTAGCAGTGGGTTTAAGGCCTAATGAAGGTCCATCTAGGACCCTTAGGCAGAGGGCATGCTGCAGCTCAAGTTTCCAGGGTAACATCACCTTTGTGTTCAGTCAATCAAAACAGTCAAATCAAACCTGACTTTGAGACATATTAAATGTAAACCAGTACAGTTGAGAAAATACCAAAAAAGCTCATAGCCTTTAGTAGTGTCCGATCGGAAGAGGTTTCCCAGTTATGGAGACCACAAACTGTCCCACATTTTAAACTAAGGGGGGACATATAAAAGATTCAACTTTTGCGACAGAAAAGGAGAGAAAACACACTCTGATGACCAAAAATAATCTAGGCATGTATTCATTAGGTTTCAGAAGTGAAGCCAGGCTTCACTAAGACCACATGTGCTCAGTATAAACCAAAGAGCCAGTAAACACCCCAAGTCATTATCCCAGATACATTTTATGTAATGTAAGACTGCACACAATTTCTGAAGTACCAACTACCAACCAATCAGTGGCTAAACAGAGTCCCTGTGGGTATATACCCTTAAACATAGTTGCTTTGTGTCCCATCTTAAATCAAAGCACTTTACCAAAGGCACCCTTCTGAGACTGCCCTGCCATACACCTGAACACAATCCACACCATTAAATTATTAGAATATGAATTACGGGGTGTAGAGGAAAAAGTATAATCTCTGACACTAGGATTTTAGCTCTCTCCATACATCTACAAAACCAGATGATTCACAAATGCTTCTAAGAACATTTGAGGTCCTACGATTTGGAACTGGAGCAGTTGATGACTTGTCCAGCTTGTTGTCCAGTGGTGGCTGCATCATGTTATGGGTATGCTTGTCATTGGCAAGGACTAGGGTCCTTATGCCACAGCTGTCAGCAAATCAGCATTTAGGGCTTGAACCACCCAGTTTATAGTGGTAACTAACCTCTTTTCATCTGTGCTGTAACTTTTAGCTAGCCAGCTACTTACCAGCATGCTGGGAAAAGCACACTGTGTTGTGACTGGATGCCATTGTGTTAATTTAACGTTACACTTTTTTCAGAACGATTAAGACAGACGTTACTGGCTGCTTTCATTTTGGGTGGAAAAGCCGAGGCTGCACCTACAAACATGTCACGCGCGTGTAGTGCACATTTCGAGCAAAGTTGCTTTATCAATTGGGGAGAACAATCGATTGGTTTTCCAAGGAAGCTAATCCTGAAGACCGATGCTGTACCGTCATTGACAGTGGATCCGTGGATCTTACAAAACGCAGACCATAACAATAGCTATACCCAGGGGCGTCATTTGGGTTCTTGTCTTGGGGTTATATTGAATTCTGCTTACATCACGATATTCCACAATAAACATAAAAGTTAAAAATGCTTTTGACCAAGAAGTGTCAGGTTTTAATCACACAAAATCCTGCTGCGCTCTCTCAGCACCATGGACAGCACCCTACAGCAAGATTTTGATAAAAACCAACCAGCTAGATGGTTTCAATTTGACCTTTTCAAAAAGAGGGCAGCTTCCTTGATGTTCTGTGGAACTTCTTGAGTAATATATCATTTAATTCTCCCCCAAGTCTTCTTGTAAGATCACTCTGAAATGCCAGTTGGATTAGTTGAGCTTTCCTCGGGTGTAGCATCAAATCTAATTTTAATTGTCACATGCTTCGTAAACAACAGGTGTAGACTAACAGTCAAATGTTTACTTACGGCCCTTCCCAACAATGCAGAATATATAGTAATAATAATAATAATAATATTATTAGAAGAAAAATAATACTAACGAGGAATAAATGCACAATGAGCAACAATAGCTTGGCTATATACAGTACCAGTCAATATATACAGTGCCAGTCAATGAGGAATGCTTTTCCAACAGTCTTGAAGGAGTTCCCACATATGCTGAGCACTTGTTGGCTGCTTTTCCTTCACTCTGCAGTCCAACTGTCACGATTTCCTGAAGGGACAGACCAAGACGCAGCGATGCTTCCAGTATACATTTTATTATGACGAACGTAACTGGGAAAATAACAAAATGAACGTAACGACGCTCGTGATGTTGGACATAACTAAACAAACTACAAGCTATGCACAAACAATAACCCACAAAATACTATAGAAAAACCCCAAACATATATATGGTTCCCAATTAGAGACAACGACACACAGCTGCCTCTAATTGGGAACCATTACCCCAACATAGATATACAACACCTAGAACAAAAAAACCCTACACCCAAAACGAAACTAAACACGCCAGCCTGTCAAAATCAGGCCTGAACGTGACACCAACTCATCCAAAACCATCTCAATTGGGTTGAGGTCGGGTGATTGTGGAGGCAGGTCATCTGATGCACCACTCATCACTTTCCTTCTTGGTCAAATAGCCCTTACACAGCCTAGAGGTGTGTTTTGGGTCATTATCCTGTTGAAAAAAAATAATAGTCCCACTAAGCGCAAACCAGATGGGATGGCGTATCTGTGCAGAATGCTGTGGTAGCCATGGTAGTTAAGGGTGCCATGAATTTTAAATAAATTACTGACAGTGTCACCAGCAAAGCATCCCCACACCATCACACCTACTCCATCATGCTTCACAGTGGGAACCACACATGCGTAGATCATCCGTTCACCTATTCTGCGTCTCACAAAGACACGGGGGTTGTAACCAAAAATCTCACATTTGGACTCGTCAAACCAAAGGACAGATTTCCACCGGTCTAATGTCCATTGCTCGTGTTTCTTGGCCCAAGCAAATCTCTTCTTATTGGTGTTCTTTAGTAGTGGTTTCTTTTAAACAATTCGACCATGAAGGCCTGATTCATGCAGTCTCCTCTGAACAGTTGATGTTGTAATGTGTCTGGTACTTGAACTCTGTGAAGCATTTATTTGGGCTGCAATCTGAGTTGCAGTTTACTCTAAATAACTTATTCTCTCCTTTCCTGTGGTGGTCCTCATGAGAGCCAGTTTCACCATAGCACTTGATGGTTTTTGCGACTGCACTTGAAGAAACTTTCAACGTTCTTGAAATTTTCCCGGATTGACTGACCTTCATGTCTTACAGTAATGATGGACTGTCATTTCTCTTTGCTTATTTGAACAGTTCTTTCCATAATATGAACTTGGTCTTTTACCAAATAGGGCTATCTTCTGTATACCACACCTACCTTGTCACAAGACAACTGATTGGCTCAAACGCATTAAGAAGGAAATAAAAAATGTTTACCCATTTTTCTAGTTACAGTCTTGTCTCATCGCTGCAACTCCCAGTACGGACTCGGGAGAGGCGAAGATCGAGAGCATTGCGTCCTCCGAAACGCGACCCAACCAAGCCGCAATGCTTCTTGACACAATGCCCCGGAAGCCAGCTGCACCAATGTGTCGGAGGAAACACCGTACACCTGGCGACTGGGTCAGCATGCACTGCATGCGCCCGGCCCGCCACAGGAGTCGCTAGTGCGCGATAGGACATGGAGATCCCTGCCGGCCAAACCCTCCCCTAACCCGGACGACACTGGGCCAATTGTGCACCGCCCCATGGGTCTACTGGTCGCGGCCGGCTGCAACAGAGCCTTGACTTGAACCCAGAATCTCTAGTGGCACAGCTAGCACTGCGATGCAGTGCCTTAGACCACTGCACCACTCGGGAGTCCCACTACAAATGAACTTTTAACAAGACAGACCTGTTAATTAAAATGCATTCCAGGTGACTACCTCATGAAGCTGGTTGAGAGAATGCCAAGAGTGTGCAAAGCTGTCATCAAGGCAAAGGGTGGCTACTTTGAAGAATCTCAAATGTTTAACACTTTCTTGGTTACTACATGATTCCATATGTGTTATTTCATAGTTTTGATGTCCTCACTATTATTCTACAATGTAGAAAATAGTAAAAATAAAGAAAAACCCTTGAATGAGTAGGTGTGTCCAAACGTTTGACTGGTACTGTACATGGGGTACCAGGTAATTGAGGTAGATATGTACATATAGGTAGGGGTAAAGTACGTAGGCAACAGGATAGATAATAGACAGCAGCAGTGTATGTCCAATGCTCCCTCTATTTTTTGTGGGCACTGAGCAGATTTTAAGTTTTGTGAGCGGAAACTTGAACATTGTGAGAATTTTGTGCAACTTCAAGTGCGGATTTCACATTTACTTGAGTTATTTTCTATTAGGGTATCTTTACTTTTACTCAAGTAGGACAATTAGGTACTTTTTCCACCACTGAAAATAACTCAATCAAAACGGAAAGCTCATTGAACATGGGAATATGCCAGGCCTATTGGGCCAAAATCAATTATGGCCTGTTGTTTAGATAATATAACAAAAATTAACCAAATATTTAAGAGAGCAGATATTTAGTTTATAAATACTTTGATACAATGACACTTAGTTATCTACCCAGCTTGTTCCTTTCTTTTAGCATGTGCACGTAGTAAGTACACCATCATGCTTTCGGGATACCTGTCTTTTCAGATTCCACAATGATTATTTAGTCGTGGACACGACATCACCGCACTTTGTAAGTCACCTTGATTTAGCATGTGTGAGTTTTCTAGGACTGCATAGGTTTTGAGCGATCTGTTATCCTTGCGGATCCGGACTTTCACCACCTTTTAGCATCACACGGCCAGAGTGATTTAATATGTCCAGGTAGACTGTAGTTGCAGTGGCAGACCATTTCAACTGGGGGGCCAAGCTGGGGCCAGTTATACTGTTAGAGGGGCCAGTTATACTGTTAGAGGGGCCAGTTATACTGTTAGAGGGGCCAGTTATACTGTTAGAGGGGCCAGTTATACTGTTAGAGGGGCCAGTTACATTAGACGTTATTGTTGTCATATCGTTGTCTTCACTGCATTGCAGGCGTTAGCAGGCAAAAGACCATGTCCCTCTAGTAAATGTGTGGGTTTAATTAGTGTTCCGCGTTGCCACTGTCTAATAACGGATGTAAAAAAAGAACGATATCAAAAATTTGTTATGCAAAAATTATTTCATACTCCACATTTAGGGGGGCCACAAGGGGGTCCAAAATTGTTGTCACAGGGGCACTGGCCCCTCCTGAACCCCCCCCCCCCCCAGAACCGCCAGTGTGTAATTGGCGGTGTGCTGACCATCAGGACACTTATCCTCTTCTTCAGCAAGGTCATAAAGGACAGTCAAGTGTTGCTCTTTGCAGACATTGCACGCCTTTTTTTTAGAGTGCAGGAATCTCGCTGGTGTCCTTGCCCACACCGCCAGCACCGGTCTTTATCCTTGACCCGCTGAGCTATTTGGTCTCTGGAGAGCTTCTTAAACTCCTCACAATAACTGAGGTAGCGTTCTTGATTCTTGCATAAAGGGCATTACGGTTTAGGCTTCTCTTTGCCCTTGGATACCTTCCTTTCCTGTAGAGCTGAGGACTTCTTCTTGGACTTTGGTGAAGACTCTGAATGCTCAGTAGTCTGGTCTGTGTTGTAGAGGCCTGTGGCAGACTTGTTCTTGTTGTGGGAAGACGGGCGCTGTTCTTTAGCTCCCTTTTCCTCTTTCTGGTACAACTCGACGGCCCGACTGCCAATCAGCTTGGCCCGAGACTTGACTTGTAACCACGTAGGTAGGGTGTAGGTTCTGTCGACCCCTGTTTGTAGAATGCCTTTGGTAAGGCAATAGGTTTGGGCCTGGAGTCACATGTGCTAGAGGCACCCCAGGTGTTGGCTGCTGGCGTGAATTGGGCCTTTGTGGTGGCGCCGCCCCGTGACCTTTTATAGGATAAGAGCGGGTGTAGAGTAGAAGGGTAGAGTAACCATCACCCTTTTCTAGGAGGGAGTGGCGCCGCTCCGCCTTCTTCAGTTAGTTCTGGGCCTGGCGAATGGCGATGCTGCTCTCTCCATTGTCTTTCTCTACTCTCCATCTGCATCTCCTGGTATCTTCTCTCCATGGTGAGTTGGAGCCTCTTCATCTGTATTTTGGAATTGAACCGCGCTGCCTCTCTCTCTTCAGCTAACCGGTGTTCCAATTCTATCTTCTTAAGATGAACTTGAATATATGAGTCATCTCTGTTGTCGCCATTACTGCTTTGCTGAATGCGTGCTGGTGACCCCCTTCCTTGGAGGGGCTTTTACCAACCTTTTATTGTGGCTGGCCTGGGTTCGCTTTGTTGAGATGGCGGAGGATCCTCTTCATCTTCATCAGAATCCTCCTCAAGGTCTTCTTCATCCGGGGGCTTGGCTTGCCTGAAGCTGACCTGTGGGGGGG
>QNTS01003470.1:0-24023 GCA_003317085.1 Hucho hucho | reverse complement strand
TACACTTCACACTGTTTAGGCTAACAGTGATTACCACTTCAACAATTGTACGTTATTTTTATTTTTTTACGTTTGCCATACATGGGTAAAAACCAGGAAGTTATTTAAATTTATAATTAATGAATTGACAAACTTTAGAAATAAATAGATTTTGAATGTATCAAGAGCTAATTTAAAATATACATAAATTTGTTGTTATTGGATTGGAATTTGAGTTTACTTTATATTGAATTTACAGGCTTAAATTTAAATTGACCCCAACCCTCTAAATCAAATGTTTGCCACATGCTTAGTAAACAACAGACTGTGAAGGTAACCTCTGGTCCTCCTCTACTTCCCTCCAGACTCTCTGCAGCTCTCTGTCTCTGAAGAGGAGGTTCCCCCTGAGCAGCAGCACTGTGAGCTGGAGTGGAGCCCCAGTCTGGGGCAGAAGGACCCAGAGACCACACAGATTAAAGAGGAACAGGAGGAACTGAGGAACAGTCAGGAGGAAGAGCAGCTTCAAAGGCTCTTTCATACCAAACACTCCATATTCCCTTCAACTTCTGTGAAAAGTGAATGTGATCAGGAGGACCATCTTTGGTTCTTGACTCTTCCCCAAAACCAGACTGTGGAAAACAGAGAGAGTGAACCTAAACCAATGTATCTCACATCTTTTGGCACTGTGACCCCCCTAAAGGGTCTCGACATTCACTGTGACCCTTCAGATAATCAAAACAATGCATCAAGCCAAAGCTCCGCTGTAAGAATTGACCCAGTAGGACTTTACAGCAGTCTACTATTGGATCCCAGCCCACCTTTGGATCTCAATCGACCAATGGAGAAACACCGTCCCAAGCCCAGCATCATGTCCAGAAAAGCTCTGGAAGCTGACCTGCAGAGGCATGTGACTCTCGCCAAGAAGAGACTCAGTGAACGCTACAACTCCACCTGTAAACAGAAGGCCCATGTCCAACTCTGTCACAGTGGGAAACCCTGCACCTGCCCCTTTTGTGGGAAGACCTTCAAACAAAAAGGACATCTGTCCAGGCACATGAGTATTCACACAGGAGAGAAACCCTTTAGCTGTGGTGACTGTGGGAAAAGCTTCAATCGCAAGGAGCACCTAACTAAACATAGACAGACTCACACAGGAGAGAAACCCTTTAGCTGTGGTGACTGTGGGAAAAGCTTCAATCGCAAGGAGCACCTAACTAAACATAGACAGACTCACACAGGAGAGAAACCATTTAGCTGTGGTGACTGTGGGAAAAGCTTCAATCGCAAGGAGCACCTAACTAAACATATACGCATTCATAGAGGAGAGAAACCATTTAGCTGTAGAGACTGTGGGAAAAGCTTCAATCGGAAGGGGAACCTGAACTTGCACATACTGACTCACACAGGAGAGAAACAACATGGCTGTTCAGTATGTGGTAAAAGATTCACTCAGAAGACTCATCTGCTGAAGCATATGGATAATATCCACAAAGAGAGAGAAACAGAAGAAAGAAAATCTTCTTTCAGAAGATGGGAATAAAAAGGCAGGATGTGGACAACACTTACGAAAGGAGAGCAACTCCAGACCATTCACACTGTGTCTCTCAGATGAATAGCTCTATCATAGATTGTCGTAAAACATTGTAAATAAAGTTTGATTGAGTACAGAGTATTGCAGGAAATTCACAGGTTCTGTTGAAATTTGTACCTTCATTAGAAACAGGAATATCTGGTCGTTTTGATTTGGAATGTCTCTCAGGGTGATGACAGAATGGTCGGGCGAATGTCATTGACACATTTATATTAAATACAAATCCAGAAAGGAGGGGAGCAGAAGAGGAGGGAGACCCATGTACCCCGCTTCAATCAAGCAGACTTCAGTCACCCACTTGGCTTCAGACACCCCCAAGATTGACTCGTGTAAGAGACGAATCCAGCTATGGCCTGCTCCTCGTCAGGCCTCTCACTGCAGACAAGGGTCCTGGGGCGAGCCTGGCTGGATGAGGGGGTTTAGCCACCTCAGTTCAAACTTTAGCTCCCTGTGTTGTAGTTTTATGTCGCTATATAAAAATAACAACAAAGTTTTAATGATTGAGTGACAGGTTGGCACATAAAAAAAATATTTCTACACTGAACTGTGTCAACAAAACAGACAGGGCGCGTAGGGGGGCTATGGAAAGCCACTAGGTGGTTAGGTATTTTCCTTTGGGAGAAAACACTTCTCATCTCTGTGGTAGGCTAAGTGAATAACATGATACTCCTATGCCTATCATATTTTATTTAGATGTATTAAGGCGGGGTCAAGTATACCGTTGAAGCTGCTTCACTCTTAGCTAGCTAGCTGTAAAATGTGTTAGTGTTATTAGCCTATTTAGCTAGCCCAATCTGCCACGGTGGATATCAGAAATGGGCTTCACCAAAGTACCCAAACAAAAGAGGGTTGGGGAGAGCGATGAGCAGCAGCATCAAATCACAGACTGCCGTCAGGCCCAAAAGCGATAGCTCGGTGTGCAGTCTACCCACCAGGATAATGGCTCCACAGCCGCCTCCACCTTGGACTGTTCCTGATGATCTTGGAACAGAGGAGCCAGACCAGCTTAGCCTAGAATCCTACCCTGGCCACAGGTTCTGTCCAAAAACGTTAATTTAATAGCAACTGGTTCATAAGAAGAGAGTGCCTGGAATACTCGGTTACTGCATTGTGTTTCCCATGTCTAAAGTTGTGTGTTGGGTCCAATGCTAACGAAGACAAGGCCTTCATCCAAGGTGTGAATTACGGGGGAGCCCCTAAATGCAACAAAAAAAAAGAAACTTTGAGGGGTGGTGGTCTCTAATGCTAATTTAAGCATTCTATTTGTTTAAAATAGTGGTAAATATGTTTGTTTAAGCATAGATTTTCCTTTGTACTTCCTAATTTATGCCATTTGTTTGCAATGCGTCCTTGATAGCCAATGCATTAGATTTCTCAGTTGATTTTATCATCGTTTGCTTTTGTCCGTCAGCTGTTTGGAGCGCTCATTGTGTTGTTTTTCCAGGTGCGCGCGGGAACTGGTGTTCTCGGTGCCATCCGTGGCCAGAAGTAGTAGACCTTTAGTTTTATTATTTTCTGTCAATATTAGTTTTCTTTCCTGGATCGGCTGATGACGGACCATATCACTAGACAACTAGCCTACAAGCTTAGACACCAATGCGCATCCAATCCATCCAACAAGTAGACTATACTCTAATGACAGTAGGCCTATAAGTTGCCTCTTAAATAGAAGAGGTTTTAACGTTCGGTGAGAAGCGTTCGATTTTGCAATGGCACAGGCCTACATTACTTTGGATTTGTGTGTCCATGAGCACTGTTTTCACGGCTAAACACGTAGGCATAGTAACACATACAGTGCATTTTCCGAGAACTCCCAAGATTCATAGTTTGTACAGGGTTTAACTTGGATGTTCTAATTCAATTCTTACATTCTTAATAATGACACATAACACTGTCATAAAAAATGTAATTAATGTAAAGAAAGAAAGGTAGTGTTTTATGTCACACGATCTGTGAAGACTCCAAGCATTAACTCTTGAATTAGGGTGTAAAAAAACGCACGAAATCTGCTGAAATACCTTATGTACATATATGCACGAATTGAATGTGAGGTTGGGCTGACATAATTTACAAAGGAAGAATTTGTGTTTAGTGAGTCCGCCAGATCAGAGGCAGTACGGATGTTCTGTTGATAAGTGTGTGAATTGGACAATGTTTCTGTCCTGCTAAGCATTCGACATGTAACTAGTACTTGTGGGTGTCAGGGAAAATGTATGGCGTAAAAAAGTACATTATTAGGCATTTTCCGTTTAATTGTTATTTAATTCTAAGCAAGTCACAGCCTATATGCGCAATTTGTTGACCATTATGATTTAATACAACGAAATGTTGTTTAAATGCTGTTGTGTCGCACTCGCTTTACAGTGTATTTCTTTGTAGGCTATAGCCTTGAAATAATATTGCCTAAATAAATAATTTTTGTTCCTTCTTGGGTTTCCTATCTGGCTCCTGACCAATTTAGAGTGTTCATATGCTGTTTAATACGACATGGAGACTATCTGAAATGATGTTTACTTCTTACATTCACCTTCTCAAATTTATTCAAATACTTTTCATTAAAATCCAGATGGTTTGGTTTCAATACTTAAAAAACAATTGGTAGGGCCAGGTAGTCACAAAACCAACACCCATCTATTTAACTTGTGATTTCTTTTTGTGAGCATTGGTCGGTTTTTAGCGGAGCTCAACTCCTCCCACAGACTGGTGGGGACGCAATAGAGCTCGAGAGCTTGGAGTCCTAAAACGCGGAAATTAGTTACCTCTGGTTCGTTCAGCCATCCCTGTTGGAAAAATGAATGGGGAAAGAATAGGGTTTTGGGATAAACGCTGAAAATAAGTTCTGAGGTCAACACATGCTTAGGAGATCTTATACGTTTTGTCCTATGAGATAATATCAGTCAGTTAACATGACCTTTATTGGCATGTTTTTAGGGAATCTTAGGTGGTGGGAAAGCAACAAATAGTCAATCTCTGATAAGGGAGGAGCTGGTTTTTACATAGTGTGTATTCATTTCTTCTGAATGCATATAGTCCGGGTACCCACAAGCCATAAGACTATTTAGCAGTCTTACGGCTTGGAGGAAGAAGCTGTTCAGGGTCCTGTTGGTTCCATACTTTTGTATTGGTACCGCTTGCCGTGCGGTAGCAGAGAGAACAATTTGACTTGGGTGGCTGGAGTCTTTGACAATTTTTAGGGCCTTCCTCTGACACCGCCTGGTACAGAGGTCCTGGATGCCAGGGATCTCAGCCCCAGTGATGTACTGGGCTGTACGCACTACCCTCTGTATCGCCTTGAGGCTCTCGACCCGCTTCACTACAGCCCCCTCAAGGTGGATGAGGGCGTGCTTGACCCTCCATTTCCTGTAGTCCACGATCAGCTCTTTTGACTTGGTGACGTTGAGGGAGAGGTTTTTGTCCTGGCACCACACTGCCAGGTCACTGACGGCCTCCCTATTGGCTGTCTCATCATCGTTGGTGATCAGGCCTACCACCGTTGTGTTGTCAGCAAACTTAATGATGGTGTTGGAGTCGTGCATGGCCATGCAGTCGTGGGTCAACAGGGAGCACAGGAAGGGACTAAGCACGCACCCCTGAGGGGCCCCCATTTTGAGGGTCAGTGTGGTGGATGGGTTGTTGCCTATCCTCACCACCTGCGGGCGTCCGTCAGGAAGTCCAGGATCCAGTTGCAGTGACGTGTTAAGCAAATGTTTACTCCTGAACTTATTTAGACTTGCCATAACAAAGGGGTTAAACATTTCGACAAACCTAGTTCTACTTTGACATTATGGGTTAATGTGTGTAGGCATGAATTTTAATACATTTAAAATTCAGGCTGTAAAACAACAACATTTGGAAAAAGTAAAGGGGTGTAAAGACTTTCTGAAGGCACTATAGAAAGATATACATGTAAACAGGACTAACAGTGAATAGTAGCAGGATAAATAGATACTAATGGTAAAGGCAATAATCAATGAGCGACAGCGTAGTCAATACTAAATCAATACTAATTTTAGCAGCAGTGTAGGTGTGAGGTGGAGCACTAGTTGTCAGCCATTTAATTAACAGTCTTATGGCCAGCGGATAGAAGCTGTTTAGGAGTCTGTTTGTCTGAGCCTTGATGCACCGTTACGGTCTGCCGGACGGTAGCATGAAGAACAGTCCATGTCTCAGGTGGCTGGAGTTTTTGGCAATTTTTCTGGCTTTTCTCAGACACCACATGGCATGTACGTCCTGGATGGCTGGGAGCTCACCCCCAGTGATGCGCTGGGCCGTCCGCACCACCCGCTGTAGGGTCTTTCGGTCGAGGGCGGTGCAGTTGCCTTACCATATGGTGATACAACCAGTCAGGATGCTCTCGATGGTGCAGCTGTAGAAGTTCCTAAAGATCTATGTGGCCATCCCAAATCGTTTCAATCTTCTGAGGGAGAAGAGGCAATGCCGTGCCTTCTTCACGACTGTGCTGGTGTGAGAGGTCCACGTTAAGTCCTCAGTAATGTGGACATCGAGGAACCTCTCCACTGCAGCCCCAAGTTCTACTAGGTACAGAGTAGTGATAATGGAAATAGATGTGCAGAAACTGCATGTGTGGAAACAGCTACAATTAGTAATAGCACAGATTGACCTCATCCCGTCAGTCGAGGATGCCTGGTCGTTCTTTAAAAGCAACTTCCTCACCATCTTAAATAAGCATGCCCCTTTCAAAAAATGTATAACTAAGAACAGATACAGCCCTTGGTTCACTCCAGACCTGACTGCCCTTGACCAGCACAAAAACATCCTGTGGCGGACTGCTATAGCATCGAATAGTCCCCGCGATATGCAACTGTTCAGGGAAGTCAGGAACCAAATACACGCAGTCAGTCAGGAAAGCAAAGGCTAGCTTTTTCAAACAGAAATTTGCATCCTGTAACTCCAAAATGTTTTGGGATACTGTCAAGTCCATGGAGAACAATAGCACCTCCTCCCAGCTGCCCACTGCACTGAGGTTAGGTAACACGGTCACCACCGATAAATCCATGATAATCGAAAATTTCAACAAGCATTTCTCTACGGCTGGCTATGCTTTCCTCCTGGCTACCCCAACCCCGGCCAACAGCTGGGGTTGGGGTAGACACTTATCTCCCTCACTAGCTTTAAGCATCAGCTGTCAGAGCAGCTCACGATCACTGCACCTGTACATAGCCCATCTGTAAATAGCCCAACCAACTACCTCATCCCCTACTGTGTTTATTTATTTATTATACTGCTTTGCTTTATCTTGGCCAGGTCGCAGTTGTAAATGAGAGCTTGTTCTCAACTTGCCTAACTGGTTAAATAAAGGTCAAATAAAAATAAATAAAATAAACATTATTTATCTTGTTCCTTTGCACCCCAGTATTTCTACTTTGCACATTCATCTACTGCACATCTACCATTCCAGTGTTTAATTGCTATATTGTAATTACTTCGCCACCACTGCCTATTTATTGCCTTACCTTCCTTATCTTACCTCATTTGCACACATTGTATATAGATTTGTTTTTCTACTGTATTATTGACTGTATGTTTGTTTTACTCCTTGTTGTATGTGTCGAACTGCTTTGCTTTATCTTGGCCAGGTCGCAGTTGTAAATGAGAACTTGTTCTCAACTTGCCTACCTGGTTAAATAAAGGTCAAATAAAATAAATAAATGATGAAATGGGAAAAGTGTCATTATTTTTGTATATGATGTTCTAGGATGATAATTTATTGTATGAACTGAATTGAAAGACATTACATTTTTTTTTTAACCGTGTGCACTCAACAAGATAATATGCCGATATCAAGAGAAATTGCAAACGAACGTTATTGAATTGGGACTGGAAATATACGATTTCGTCAACGTCAAATTAGATGAAATTGAATTCGTGTTCCAATTCTGAAGCTTGTCCCAGTGACAAGTACAAAGTTACAAAAGGCAAAAAAAAATGTTTTTTTAGATGTGTACGAGAAATGTAGAGTGCGGTAAAAGGCCATATGAAAACAGGAAGAGAAGCTCATAGTCCAACTGCATTGTGGGATTGAACACCGGCGCCGGTTCTCTGCAAAAATAATTGTAAAGATGATGGTGAGTAGCCGTTCACGCCTCGCTCTTTCAGACCCAAAATCCACCCGCATCCGTCAAGTTATCCGTGTATATGTGTTACCAAATTGCACGTATTGTCAAATGTATGCTCTTTCTATCCAGATCGACGCGTTATCTTTCAAATAAATGACGTTATAAAGTCCACAGTTATCACGATGCTAACAAGTATAGCGGCGGGTCGTATGGGCATACCGGTATTCTAGCTAGTGACGGTCCTGTACGGTTACTTGATAGAATATTTATTTTTTTTGGAGGGGGGTGGGTTTAGCTATGTGTTAGTATTGGGTTATAGTTAAGTGGAAACCCATGTATATTGTTTTCGCAGTAGTCATCGCGTCTGGTTAGTTCGGTAAAGTAGCTACGTACTTGTCTTTGTCTGTCAACTTGTGCTAACGGTACTGGCTAGGTGTGGTTGTCGGTCATGGTTTGATGGATCCAGCGTTGGTCAAATGTAACGCCAGATTTGAGTTCTCGTAACAGGGTAGCACTTAAGCAGCAGGTTAGGAGAAACGGGTTAGTTGAAATGCAAACAAAAAAAGTGTTAATTTGACAAGGTGGATCCCTTCTAGCCATGTGCTAACGCTACTAACCACAGTAGTAGCTAGTGAGGTGTGGCGCATCGGATGGTTGGAACAGTCGAGAAGCTTCCCGCTAGGCTAGGTAGCGGGTTGGGTTTCCCATTATGCACCCATCTAAACATGTTTTGATTATTGTCTGTGTTATTGACAAATATTGGAAGGCTATATCCCCCCTTAAGACACTGAAGACGTTTAATTTGACGTTTGAACAGATGTTCAGGCCCATCACGTTATCGAGCAAAAGTGGGGAGAGGGGAGCGCCCTTGGTTGGCCTTAATCAAATTAAACTCTGCGCCGCTCGGTCATTTTGACAAGGCAACATGCCTCATCGTCCAGAAACGAATCTTTTACATAATACATGTTAGAATTATTTATAACTAGTTAATTGGGGAGGTAGATGGCAAAAGCGTTATTTAAAAACAATCAAGTTTGCACGTGAGAACACAATCCTACACCGGCAGTCCGGTTGAATACAATCAACTTTAAGCCGGTGCAGAACACGGGCGCCCGGGCGAGATGAATCATCCCCGGTCATAGCTACTCACTATTCCACGGGGATTGTGTTTGGTAGCAAAGAGACGCCGCTAACGTTAGCCATAGATCGTTTTTTTTTTTAGTTAGATAGCGAGGAACCACCGTACCATTTGGCTAAACTGATTAGCTACAGGTTGATCTGTGCTCAGTCATTGCAGCCCATCAAACTGGAAGTAGTAACGTTACAGTAGTTTATAGAGTTCCGCCTATTTGATTCTTACCGTGGACATTTTATCACGTACTGGCGATATTGAATGGGAAGGGCTTGGCTTTTCTTTATTCTTTTTTTACTGGTATTTCCAGCCTTTCCACTGTGGTATTTCCAGCCTTTTCCTCTGGGTTTGCTGCAGGAAGAAAATCCTAGGAAATGTTCTTTTAAATGACACAAGTGTCTTCAATCATTCAATATCTGTGTGTGATTGAGTGTTTTCTGGGGGGGATCGCAAATCTTAATTACACAAAGTTTATTATTTGGCAGGGAATACTATTTGTTTGATCAGTGATTCTACACCTCACTTTGCTCAAGCTGATTCTCTCCCTGATCATTGGAGGTTATACATTGGTTAATTAGGACAGTTTAAAGCGGAGAGACTATGAATCCAGACAGAGAAAATATAAAACATTTCAAAATCACAATATAACTTGGGGGGGGGGAGCCAATACCCTGCTGGCCAATAGCCTGCTGGGATGCTCTTTCCACACAATATGTTTAGCAAAACCTGCAATTGAGCATTAGCTTATGAACGGAAAGACAGACGGCCATCTGAAGTAAATGTAAACGCTGTTTCAGAATGCTTCTACCTTAGAAGGTTGTGGAAGATATAGAGCGAGTCTCATCCTTACATAAGACATCAACAATATTTCACAAGGTATTTGTCTGTTCTTAACAAATGGGTGTTTCTGAGGATCTTAGCTTGCCACCACTAATGAGCTGTAGAGCTTCTCAAAGTACATTTTTCTTAACCTCAAACAGCAAGTAAACAAAGTCTGTTTTTACATCCCTTGAGAATTACAATACGTCCTCAATGTAGGCCTATTTGAGAGCTTTCCAGCTCTCTCTTTCTATAACCCCCAAGCCTTGTTGTGAAAGGGAAACATGTCATGCTCTGATCCAGTGGAAACGTAATAAAATACCAGATTTGACTTCTTATCCAAATAAAGCTGTCTGTCCGGGGGCTCACTGACACAGAGACTGAGGCCCCAGAGTAGTTGATACATGTTTGCAAGTGCTAGGGCTGGACTTAGTTGTTAATGTTTCAAGTTTGGCTAGGCATGGCCTGTCTGCAACAATGTAATAGGATGTTTATTTTTGAGGGTATTTTCTACCTGCTTGCAATGGTTTTTATTTGTTTGCTTTAGGTAGGCTATTTTTACATTGACAATAGAAGTAACTTTTAGATTTGTATCAGTTTCATTTAGATATAATTTAGGTTAACCACATGCCAATGATTCTGAGATAGTTTAATTTAATCTTTCTGTTTCACAAATATGCACATGGAAAATCATAACTAGCACGCCGGTCACTGTGAATTGCCACTCAACATGAAAAAGACTGCTGCAGACTGCTGTTGTCTCTTATTATCGGCAACTTCAGGAGCATCTGTGAAGGCCAGCATTTGTCTTCATAATTTCATCAAAAACTGCGCTTTAAGCCAAATGTGTGGACTCGAGTCATGACTTGGGTTCGAGTCATGACTTGGGTTCGAGTCATGACTTGGGTTCGAGTCACAAATTTTGATGACTTGAGACAACTTGATAGAAAAAAAGGGGGGGGGGGGACCTGACTTGGAGCCTCAAGACTCCGGACTGATGTAATTATCTGGCCAAGTTCTGTCACTCATTTTATGGCACAGTCTGCGTGGATTACCCTCCACGCCGCCTGAGACAGTATGGGGTTGGGTTAAATGCGGAAGACACATTTCAGTTGAAGGCATTCAATTGTACAACTGACTAGGTATCCCCCTTTCCCTTCTCTGCAGAGCTCATTGGAGTATAATTATTGTAGGCCTGCATTGACAGGCACGAGCAGTCTTTCAGTCATGCAGTCGCAAAATGTGATTTGAGATCAAAGTGGCTGCGTGCTAGTAGGAGTTGAAATTCTTCACTAGAAATGGCCCGTAGCTTTCTTAGCTTTTCGAAGGAGATATCAGACTCGGCCCACACAGTCCTGAATAAATTCTCGTCTTGATTCTGCTAATGCCCTTGCACTAGTCATGGTCGTTTTGAAGAGGCACGCTCTGGCTAACACAGTGCTTTTTGTTCTTCACATGGGCTTTAGACTAAGTGGTCATTACATGTATTTTTACGGGTCCAATCAATAGTATGTTGACAGAATTTGCAAAACAGCTTATCGACCTGACTCGTAGTTCTTTGGGTATTGCTCTGCTCTGAATTTAGGGGTTGGGGTAGAATGTTTTAGTTTTTGACGACTTGCCCCTCTCAGACGGCCTCTTCGAAATGTTTCTCAAAGTGACAGCCAAGTTGTGAGGTGACCTAAGGGTCCCACTTTTTTAAAATACATTTCTGCCAAATTATGGAAAATTATGCAATATTCCACATTTTACAGTTGATTCCATTTTTATTACCAAATTCTGCGATTCCGTCCGAGTTTTCCGCATCGCGGGAATAATAGGGCCCTACCTCTCCATCCTTCCCACTCTTAGCCAGGGCCCAACTTGTCTGCATAGTGACTGTAATGTAGATGTCTGTCTCCAGCCAACATCTTGCTGAAGGATGTCTTGCTCATCTCTCAATTCTTTCCTTCCCTCTCTCCCTGTAGCCCACACCGGTTATCCTGCTTAAGGAGGGGACAGATACGTCTCAGGGCGTCCCTCAGCTGATCAGCAACATCAATGCCTGCCAGGTCATTGCTGAGGCCGTCCGCACCACACTTGGGCCTCGCGGCATGGACAAACTCATGGTGGACGGCAGAGGTGAGAGGGATGGAGGAGATGTTAGAGAGGGGGGAACATGGTTCATGTCATTTTGGGGGGAGGGAAGCATGGCCTGCAGTAGTTGGACACTTGTTTTTGCAATGATACTGAAGCCGCGTGTGTGGGATGTCTCCCTCAGGTAAAGCCACCATCTCCAACGACGGGGCGACCATCCTGAAGCTGCTGGATGTGGTTCACCCTGCTGCCAAGACCCTGGTGGACATCGCACGCTCCCAGGATGCCGAGGTCTGTGTGTGTCTTGTTTGTGTCCATCTGAGTCTGTGAAAGTGTTAGGGGCTAGAGAAGCCATCACTATCTGGCTCCTCTTGTTCTAGTGTTAGTCTGATCCCTCTCCATTTGCATTCATTGTTTTCTATTCTCTGTCCAGGTGGGTGACGGTACCACGTCTGTAACCCTGTTGGCAGCAGAGTTCCTGAAGCAGTTGAAGCCGTACGTGGAGGAGGGTCTCCACCCCCAGACCATCATCAGAGCCTTCCGCAGCGCTACACACCTGGCCGTCAAGAAGATCCGAGAGATCTCTGTCACCGTCAAGAAGGACGACAAGAAGTGAGTTGGGAGTGTGTGTGTGTGTGTGCAAAGGGGATGGAATAAAGCGGAAGAAGTTTCCGTTGGACATACAATTGAACCGTGGTCTTCCTCTAGAGAACAGAGGGAGCTCTTGGTACAGCCATGAACTCCCAAGTTGATCACTGTCTACACCCCCTCTTCTAACTATCTCCCCCCCCCCCTCTAGAGAACAGAGGGAACTTTTGGTGAAGTGTGCCTCCACAGCCATGAACTCCAAGCTGATCGCAGGTCAGTTTATTTTATTGAACAACAGAAACAAGGTTATGGAATTAGACTTACAAATGACTTACAATTCATTCATTTACAGCTTTTGGTAGGGTGGCACAATTCCCCCTTTTAAAATTGTTTTGTTATCCTGGTTGAAAAATTCTGGATTTCCTGCTTATTCCTTCCTGATTCTGGGAATTTTCCAACCTGGGAATCTTTGTAAAATTGCCAAAATAATGCACCCCTAACGACTGTAGTTTTCAGAAAGTAAAGGGTATTCATGGGGTGTTAAGGTTGTAGTATACAGCTTGTATTAATGTTGTAATTCAACCCAACCCCAGGTCAGAAGGAGTTCTTCAGTGAGATGGTGGTGGAGGCCGTCATGATGCTGGATGACCTGCTGCCTCTCAAGATGATCGGTATCAAGAAGGTGCAGGGAGGAGCTCTGGAGGTAAGACTAGCACCTTAGGGCTATGGCGTGAGAGAGGGAAGATGGTGGGTGTCGTTTTAGTGAGATGAGACTACAGTGCTGAATCTCTATACTAAAGCGTCTCTACTACATCTTGGGGTGTCGGGCTGGGACCTAGGGTTCATCTCATTATAGGTCCTAAAGCAAGGTGAACTACTCTTTGTTCCAACTAGACACCACACCTGACCAACTGAGCTAATTGATTAGTTCAGTGATTGCCTAAATTCAACACACCTGGTTTTCCGGTTTAAAAAAAGTGTCTACTCCTGTCCCAGTGTTATCACGGTACAACCCAGCGTCGTGTCTGGTGTAAACAGGGAAATGATTGGTTCTAGTGCACTACCATGTGGTCTGGATCCTTTCAAAATGTTTCATTAATTCTACCACCTATTGCAGTCTGTCTGTCTCCCTCTACAAGAGACTAATTATCCTCTTCTCCCCCACCCCTCCTCCCTCTACAGGAGTCTCACCTGGTAGCTGGCGTGGCCTTCAAGAAGACGTTCTCCTACGCCGGGTTTGAGATGCAGCCTAAACGCTACGATCAGCCCAAGATCGCTCTGCTCAATATAGAGCTGGAACTGAAGGCCGAGAAGGACAATGCAGAGGTCCGCGTCAAGTCTGTCGAGGTTAGTAATCGATCAGTCAATTAATCAATTTAACAATCAATAAAGGAGCATTATTTAATCACTAATGATTTTGCCTCTGCTGTTGTCACTCAGTCTAAATATGAAGAATGTTACAGACTAAGACAATTGCCAGATGTTGCAATCCTCTAAAAAAAAAAAAAAAATATATATATATATGAGAGATGTGATTCGAACCCACGTCTCCAGTGATCTGGAGTCTTGGGCTAACCGCTAGAGACCCGGAACACAACCGTTCTATTCAATCCCTCTGTCCCTGTATGCATCTGAAATATGAAGGCTGTTATTGACTAAGCCATGGGCAATACACTACCGTACACCAATGCCTTTTTAAATGAATAAGAGAGTGAAGTCTATGCACCTTTTCCCCTCTGGTCTCCTCCCCAGGACTACCAGGCCATCGTAGATGCCGAGTGGAACATCCTCTATGACAAGCTGGAGAAGATCTACAAGTCTGGAGCTAAGGTACGTAGCTTAGCGAACAACGTTTTCCCTGGTTTACATGTCCTCTGGCAGTTGGTTGAAAGGGTTGCCATGACTACGGCTGGCTAGCTTGCTGGCTGCCGAGACTAAGGTTAGACGATGTTAGCTTTAATGCTAGCAGACATTTTTTGGGGAGGGGTATTCATTTTTCAACTTATCAAAAAACACAACAGCGATAGTAAATCTAGACTCACAATTTATCTTTGTTTTTAAAAGCATGAAGAAATCAAAAGTTGTGGCTGAAATGTGATGTTGCTCCTTTTTAAGGTGGTACTGTCCAAACTGCCCATTGGAGACGTGGCCACACAGTACTTTGCTGACCGGGATCTGTTTTGTGCCGGACGTGTTCAGGAGGAGGACCTCAAGAGGACAATGATGGTAGGGGACCGCAGTCAGATATATGAATTTTAAAACTGGATTATGTTTATTAGTTGAGTTTTCCAGGCCATGGAAAATGTTGTCTTCTCATTTGAGAAGTTCACAAGCATTTGTCTGAATTTATAGCAGCTGTCGGAATGGGATTCTTATCAATAGTATCTTCTATTAGTTTGTGCATTTTCAAACTGTGTATTGTTGTATTTCTAACTGTGTAATGTGTCCTCCAGGCCTGCGGGGGCTCCATCCAGACCAGTGTTGGCTCCATGACAGACGATGTCCTGGGGCGCTGTGAGGTCTTTGAAGAGGTGCAGGTCGGAGGAGAGAGGTGAGGGCTCCTAGGAGGAACACTCTTCAGTGTGTTTGTTATTTACCGACTGCTTCAGGAACACTTGTAGAACAGCTAAGTGAGCTGTTGGATTATTTTGTGTTGTCCTTGCACAGTTTATAACGGCTGATCTCCGCTGAATCGAGATGTTTGTCTCTGTGACCGCCCAGATCAAAGTTGCCAATGTCTTTGGAATTGTTACAAACAAGCGAAGAACATAAAATGATGCTTCAAATAAAAACCAAGACGACTGCTTTAAGAGACCTACAGTGGACTACATAGACCTATACATTGAAATCAATTTCACGTTAATTCAATTAATATTTTGCCAGTTGTAGGCTGTCTGTAATTTTTGCCTCAATATATTTAATGATGTGTAAAGTACGCATTGATGTGCCAAATCAACAATTTAGTGCAATAGGCCTATTGTAGGGTAGGCTAAGCATTGGGCTAGAATAATCTGGCTTCATATTTGCAGCCATATCGGTGATCTTTTCTCTAGGAGTTGATCCGTAGTCAGTATGGTGGAATAATGGGAAGGTTTTAGTATTTCACCCCCTTTTTCTCCCCAATTTCATGATATCCAATTGCGACCCAATTTTGATCTTGTCTCCTTGCTGCAACTCAACGGGCTCGGGAGAGGCGACGATCGAGTCATGCGTCCTCCGAAACATGACCCACCAAACCACGCTCCTTAACACCCGCCCAGCTGCACCAATGTGCCCGCCACAAGGCATCGCTAGAGCACGATAAGCCAAGTAAGCCCCCCGGCCAAACCCTCCCCTAACCCGGATGACGCTGGACCAATTGTGCGCAACCCTATGGGGCGGCCGGTTATGACACTGCCTGAGATCGAACCCGGGTCTGTAGTGACTCCTCAATCATTGCGTTGCAGTGCACTAGCCCGCTACGCCTCTCGGTAGGCCCGTTAAGGTTTGAATGGAGGAAGCTGCCCTTTTTCCGTCCGTAGGCCTATCGACACGTGCTCTAACCACCGACTTGGCAAACGTTCTTTCTGCACCATGTTTTGGGAAACGCATGTTACATCTTCGTCCGTTTTGTAAGAACAAGGCAATCGTTAAAACACACGTAAGCCTAAGTTCCACCGATATCGGGGAAACCAGGCTCTGCCTAGTATAACCTGCCAGGCCAGTAAAATGTTATAATTTTTTAAATATTGTATTGCGAAGATTGGGAGAATCTCACCTGGGCTAGTTAAAAATAGATTTTTCTAGTCAGTCTTTTTTAAAAAAAAATTTGTATAAATGTGTACCTCCCTCCAGGTATAATTTCTTCAAGGGTTGTCCTCGCTCCCATACGTGTACCATCATCCTGAGGGGCGGAGCTGAGCAGTTCATGGAGGAGACGGAACGTTCTCTACACGACGCCATCATGATCGTACGCAGAGCCATCAAGGTAGGTTGACCCGCATGCCACTGGACCTACATCATAGAGTTGGATAGAGGGCACATCCTAAAGCTAAAATGGTCTTTGTGGCCAAGTGCTCCCTCTACCCAACTCTGACTTCAACCAGCTCCTTTTACAGTGAGCTGCTGTTTAATCAGTGCTTGGTCTGGGTAACTAACCTAACCCAAGGCATCTGTGTAATGCGTCCTCCTATCCAGCACGTTTCACTGTTCTCTAACAGTCATTGAAGTCGGTAGCCTAGTGGTTAGAGCTGACAAGGTAAAAATATGTCGTTGTGCCCCTGAACAAGGCAGTTGCAGTTAACCCACTGTTCCCCGGTAGGCCGTCATTGTACGTAAGAACTACAGTCTAAATCGTTTCTCCTCCCGTCTTGTCGTCTCCTCCTCTGTCCTAGCGGGTGCTGGTGCAGTAGAGATGGAACTCTCAAATACCTGCGTGATTATTCCAGAACCATTCACTAACCTCTCCCTCTATCCTCTTTCCTCTCCAGAATGACTCCATCGTGGCTGGCGGAGGTGCGATAGAGATGGAACTCTCAAAGTATCTGCGTGATTATTCCAGAACCATTCCTGGCAAGCAGCAGCTGCTGATTGGAGCATACGCTAAGGCTCTAGAGATTATCCCCAGACAGCTGTGTGACAACGCAGGCTTTGACGCCACCAACATACTCAACAAGCTGCGCGCCAAGCACGCACAGGTAAGCGTATTCACACACACACCATGCCTACACAGAGGGTAGACAATGGGCGCGTTCCAGCGGGTCACTTTTGTCAAGATGTTGACTGTTGTTGGTCACCTTTCATTGTGTTGCATCATGAAAGTAAGTAAAAAAAAATAACAGTGTGGGTATACCGTGCCGTTAACTTCTTAGGGATTGGTGGACCGCTAGCGGAAGTGGAAGCCATAGGAACTGCAATCTGGGAGCTAATTCCCTCTAGTCACTAGCAAGTCAATGGAAAAACTGTGACATCAAAAAACACATTTTCTGGATGGATTTTCCTCAGGTTTTTGCCTGCTATATCAGTTCTATTATACTCAGACATTGTTTTTAACAGTTTTAGAAACTTCAGAGTGTTTTCTATCCAATACTACCAATGCATATCCTAGCTTCTAGGCCTGAGTAACAGGCAGTTTACTTTGGGCATGTCAGACTCTCCGTACTTCTGAACACTGCCCCCTAGCCCATCGAGGTTAAAACATGAGCCTGTCACAATAATTAGAAAATCCTCAAGTTTTCTTGGAACCTATTACTTGATCATTACCGCATGAAGAATGAGTGAATAAACTTCAACTTGTTGAATACGCTCAAATGAGGTGTGGTTGAACGATAACTCTTGACATCTTGGCCGAGGCAGAGATGAGTGACCAGACTTGTGCAGGCCTAACGAATGACAATCCCTGACTGTCTTTCAGAACATGTTCTCTCTCTGCATCAAATAGCACTGTATGGATGTCAGGATTGTCTTAGTTTAGCAGTCTAGTAGTCGGAATAGTATCTTGAAGTCTGGACACTGACCATAGCCTATTCTAGGAACTCATGCAGAATTTAAGTTTTCATCTCCGTAAAAGTCTAGACCAAATTATTATTTCTGTGTCGGGAACAGGAGTGGAGAAATATGATTGATTTCTTTCAACATCTTGAGAGAATGTGATTGTTCGCTTAGGATCCTGTTGTGTAGGCTAAACATGCAATTTGAAAAAAAAAAGTGACTTTCATTTTCAACCACACAAAATATGCATCCAAGACCAACTGAAATACTATCGGTAAACATGTTGGATCATTTTCACAGCTTTCTGTTTCTTTTAAAACTGTTCAAACTGTCATTTGGATGTCTCCCTGGTCCCTAAATGTCCTTGCTCTGTGAGCCAAGCAGAAATGAAAGAACTAGATAGAATGATCAGTGCATCATCCACATTCTATTGATATGTCCTTTTTCTGGTGATCAAAGCTTTTATTTTTGTATTCTAGACAAGTGTCAAGTAACGACAGAAGAGAAGCTATTGTAGACAATTTGACTAACAAGTAGTCTACCAAATGTCTCAAAATATCTATGTTTAAAATAAGCATGCCGTTGCGCCATCCTTGAGTACCGTGAGCAGGGAGCCTACACAATACTTATTGAAGTAGTTGTTTGACAACATGACTGCTTGTGCTTATGCCTCATTAGATGATGGGGTAATACATTTTTAAAAGTTAAATGGCAAATCATTACGACTAGGCCCACAGAGATCCTGTTGAGTTAATAGGGAATCTATATGGAATTATATTAAATGTTAAAATTAATGTTTCTATATCCGTATAGCACACTCAAACTGGAAACATAATGTGGGTACAATTCATTGGTTACTGACAGGTTCCAAATACCACTTTTGAACACATGATTTTTGTAAAGCTCATGCAGTCAAGTTGGACAGTTTTTATCCCCATCATCAGAGTTGAACACATTTCAATTTCGTCCCAGTACGGGGACCTCCTGTGTCTACACAAAAATAAGTGTGTGTGTGTGTGTATATATATATGCACCAACTTCTCGCCAAATTATTTTTTTTTCATCTATAGTCTGCTTCGAGGTTTACTGTTCCAACACACCCTATGAGAGATCCACACACACACTAACCCCTCCCTCTCTCCTCTCTCAGGGTGGTATGTGGTTCGGTGTAGACGTGAACAATGAGGATATAGCTGATAACTACTTGGCGTGTGTGTGGGAACCCTCCATCGTGCGTATCAACGCCCTGACTGCCGCCAGCGAGGCCGCCTGCCTTATCCTCTCAGTGGACGAGACCATCAAGAACCCGCGCAGTAGCGTAGAAGGGCCACCGGGGGGCGGGAGAGGCCGGGGACGTGGGAGACCCCATGCTCACTAAGGGCGACCTACCTGACCTCTAACCTTCAGAGCCATAGACAGACATTCTGGCAAACTAGGTGAAATGGGAAAGAACCATCCACTTTGTCACTAAATGTTCCCATGACAACAGCAGTCTAGATGAGATGCTGTTCATTAATTAGAACGTGAGAGTCTTTGGAATGTTTGGAACCAACATGGCGGTTCTGTTAGAAAGCTTTTAAATTCTCATGGAGTTTACTGAGCGACGTATGTCTATGGCTCTGGTCAAGTCTCACTTCAGTCCCCTGCAATGCTTCTTACAGGAGTGGTGCTCTGGGCTCTGGCTAGGATGGTGGTAGAATTTGGTCCAATTTCCCTTTTCTCTCTTTGTAACTGATGGCATCCATGTTGTCCAGTCATCTCAATGCATTAGTTGGCAAAACCAGTTCACCTGTCGTACGACTAACATCAGTCTGTCTTTACAAACTATTAGCCACAGCTCTTATTCCCTTTGTCTCACATTGCTTCACATTGAGATGGCTGGAGACTTGAGAGCCCCCNCTCGGACAGAGTCCAGGCCCCCCCCCCAGCCATTGTCTAGGACAGAGTCCAGGGTGCCGTCTTTTGTAACGCTTGTAACTGTCACACGCACTGAGTTAGTCTTGATGTTGACAATGTTTTTGTTGCTTTGCCAGTGGAACTATTTATTATTGGACCATTTTTATTAAATCAATAATTTTACAGCTGAACTACCGTCTCCTGTGTGTGGCAGGAAGAGGTGTGTGTTTGAATATTAGCTGAAAATACCTTGATTTGATCTGGAAGACTTCACTAGTCGAATCCTGATTCATTGTGTTTACCTGCCCTTCAATGACGGTTGGGGGTTGCCATACCAACAAGTATTCAACCCCTTTTTGTTATGGCAAACCTCAAAAATATAAACGCATGTAAAGTGTTGGTTTCATGAGGTGAAATAAAAGATCCCAGAAATGTTCCATACGCACAAAAAGCTTATTTCTCAATTTGTTTACATCCCTGTTAGTGAACATTTCTCCTTGGCCAAGATTATAATCCACCTGACAGGTGTGGCATATCAAGAAGCTGATTTAAACAGCATGATCATTACACAGGTGCACCTTCTGCTGGGACAAAAAAATGCCACTCTAAAATGTGTAAGTTCGTCACACAACGCCACATGTATCAAGTTTTGAGGGAGTGTACAACTGGCATGCTGACCGCAGGATTGTCCACTGGTGCTTTTGCCCAATAATTTAATGTTCATTTCTCTACCATAAGCCACCAATGTCATTTTAGAGAATTTGGCGGTAAGTCCAACTGGCCTCATGACCAGCCCAGGACCTCCACATCCGGCTTCTTCACCTGCAGGATCGTCAGAGACAGCCACCAGGACAGCTGATGAAACTGTTTGCGTGTATATTCTTCAGTTGTGCAAACTCAAACGTCTGAGGGACGCTCATCTGTCGTGTGGGCGAGCAGATTTGCTGATGTCAAAGTGAACAGAGCGCCCCATGGTGGGGTTATGGTATGGGCAGGCATAAGCTACAGACAACTGACACTATTCCACTTTATCGATGGCAATTTGAATGCACAGCGATACCGTGACGAGATCCTGAAGCCCATGGTCGTGCCATTCCTCCTCTGCCATCACCTCATGTTTCAGCATGATAATGCACGGCCCCATGTTGCAAGGATCTGTACACAATTCCTGGAAGCTGAGAATGTCCCAGTTCTTCCATGGCTTGCATACTCACCAGACATGTCACTCACGAGGCCAATGGTGACTTTAAACATGAACAATAGAAATTTTGCAATAAAGTAAAACAAAAGTGTCAAAGAAATTAGTTTTTTTTTGTCCTGAGTAAAGTGTTAATCCAACACATCACTGAATAACATTTCATGTTTTCAAGCATGGTGGTGGTGGCTGTGTCATGTTATGGGAAAATCTGGTTCCGTCTGCTTTCCGACAGACACTGGGAGACAAATTCACCTTTCAGCAGGACAATAACCTAAAACACATGGTCAAATTATACGCTGGAGTTGAATGTTCCTGAGTGGCCTAGTTACAGTTTTGACAAATTGTCTTGAAAATGTATGGCAAGACTTGAAAATGGCTGTCTAGCGATGAAGAACAACCAACTTGACAGAGCTTGAAGAGTTTTAAGATCCAGGTGTGTAAATCTCTTAGACTTACCCAGAAAGACTCACAGCTGTAATCACTGCCAAAGGTGATTCTAACATGTACTGACTCGGGGTTGAATACTTATCTAATCAATATTTGTTTTATTTTTGACTTTTTACAAATATTAAAGTTTTTCGTAGATCGTTGACCAAAAAAATTACAAATCAATTTTAATCTCCCTTTGTAACACAACAAAATGTGGCATAAGTCAAGGGGTGTGAATACTTCCTGAATGAACTATGACTTATTTGTATACGCCCCATGAGCTTAAGTTCAGCTATCTTATTCCATCAGAACCCAAAATATAAGCTGCTTTTACTCAATGTTTGTAAACAATGTATAGCCTCAACATGGTTAAAACTATTACGTTTGATATCATGGATGGTCCGTCCTTGCATACATAGTTCTGTCTATGGTTTTGGGTCCTTACATTTCCCCAAGCCCATCCCTTTTGACCAAAAATGGGCATGATGACGGCTTTATTGTTTTAAGTAAGGCTTCTAGCTTTAACCGACAGTTAATATGATTGTCTTTGACAACAGGTCTGGCATTAGACAAGTTGTTTTTTAAGATAGTTCTGTATACATAACATGATAATATTTCATATGGGAAGGGTATAAAATACAGGATAGCTGCATGTACACAACTTAAATACTGTTGTGATCATACCGTAGTTGTTTTGCCAAGAAGCCTACATTTCCTTCTAGCAACCTTTATATAAGAGGTCTAAATTACTAGTGTATACAATCAATGGTTCAGATATATTCGTAGCATATTTCTGTCAGTCCTCGTCACAACCAGTCCATAGTTCAGTTTATTTCTCCATACAAAGTAAAATGCTTGTTCAGATGATCATTCAATCCTGTGGCCACAAGGTGGCACTACAACAAAGACGTTAGTAGCATTATATTATATTATGAGTTGATTTGAAGACGGAGGCACTGGAACTAGAGAGCAAGGATTTTATCCGTGATGCATTGTGGGTAAATGCTGACTGACATATCTACAAGTAATCATGAGTAGTTATGATTCAAGGTGATTGGTCAGGACTCGGCAGTCGTCTCCAACAAGCCCAATATATTCAGGCAGCAGTTACTCCCAGAGGGACCTGATCCTAGATCAGATTGAGATGGGTTTTGTTTTGATGTGAAAAAGGAATTGTGATGTTGAGCAGTTTGAAGGTCTTGTCGTCACTTAAAATGTCACATCATGCCATAACTCCATATTAAAACATTTAATTGATCCTGGATCTTTGACTTCAGACGTATTCCTCAATGGGTCCATTTCCTCCTTTCTCCTTTACCCTTTGACACTGTACTCAGTCTCCTCAATTTGAAAGGAAGTCGATGACCGCTCGGACCGTCTGATTGGTCGCCATGTCCACCGCCATCACTTTGATCTCTGTGTCTCCGAACTGCATTGTGGCTCGGATCTCTCTCCTCTCCGCCCCGGCAACCGTTCCCGGCAACGCCTCCGGTAGATCCAGAGTGATCGCGCCGCACTTCCTCACTCCAGGGTCGCTGATGTAAACAACGTCGTCGCTGATGCTGCAGTAGATATTGATGATGATCTTCCTCTGACCGGATCTAGAGAAAGAGGGAGGAGAAGGTTTGGTGAGTCTCTCTAAGTTTGCTTGTTTGTGTGTAGGTGTAGAGAGTCTCGGGTCCCTAAGCCCTTCCCAGCCATGCTGTGTGTGTGTGTGTGTGTGTGTGCATGTTTATGTGTGTATGTACTGTGTGTGTGTCTGATCCGACCTTGCTGTGTTTGTGTAAACCGACTTTGCTGTGTGTGTGTGTGTGACCCGACCTAGCCGGCGTGTAGCTCCGCCTCACAACCTCGCCTAAAGCCACTGATTGGTCAACGGAGACAAATCTGTCGAGGATGTCGGTGCACCAATCACGGCCCTCCTTGACCAGAAGTTTGTCCCGGGGGTGTCGACCCTCCACGAAGCGGTTTAGAACCCCAACGCCATAGGTCAGAGGGCAACGACGCACACGCACCTGAAGGAGAGTAAAGGTAGAGGGAAAATGTTTAGAACAGGGTGCCACAGTGTGTGTGTGCACCTGGGGAGAGGAGAGAGAGCGGCGATTCGTTAGAATAGTTGGTGACGTCATAGCAGCTGGAGGGAGGAACAGGGGAAATGTTTGGAACAGGAGGTGAATCTCAATTGTATTTCCTTGATTCCTCACATCCTCTGTCCTCACCTCCTTCTCAACCCATTGGATAAGTTCAGAGGGGAGGAACCTTTTGAGAAGGATACGAGGAGAGAGGAATCAAGGAAATAAGGAAATACAATTGAGATGCTCCAATGGTAGTAGTGTGTATACGTACCACAGTGGGGTTGAGAGTGGACGTGTTTAACCAGAAGTCCCAAAAAATTTGACCAACTAGGGGGTTAAGGTTAGAATTAGTGTTAGAATAAGATTTAGGGTTAGGAGCTAGGATTAGTTTTAGGGTTAGGAGCTGTGTCCCACCACCCACCAACCCCTTTTTTACGCTACTGCTACTCTCTGTTCATCATATATGCATAGTCACTTTAATCATATCTACATATACTACCTCAATCAGCCTGACTAACCGGAGTCCGTATGTAGCCTCTCTACTGTATATAGCCTCGCTACTGTATATAGCCTCGCTACTGTATACAGCCTCGCTACTGTATATAGCCTCTCTACTGTATATAGCCTCGCTACTGTATATAGCCTCTCTACTGTATATAGCCTCTCTACTGTATATAGCCTCGCTACTGTATAT
>QNTS01003469.1:81500-92558 GCA_003317085.1 Hucho hucho | reverse complement strand
TCTCTCTCTCTCACACACACACACACACACACACACACACACACACACACACACTAACCCCCATAGTCTCTCTCACACACATGAATAACACACACACACTCCTGGGTTTGGTGGTTGGGAGGCTCTATAAGTGTCTCGTATGTTCTGTCTGGGGTGAGGCAGTCCTTTAAATCAGCCTGTTACTGCTGCAGCGCTCTTTATTTATCTCGCTGAGCACCCCCTCTCTTTATCCCTTCTTATTCCCTTCTTCCTTTGAAGTTATTTCCATTCCTTCTTTCTCCTTCCTCATTCCTTCCTAGTCTCTACACTCCTTGCACATTTTCCAAATTCCATCCATCTGCCGAGGATGTCAGGGGTTTGTTCAATAAGTTGCTACAGATAGATACATAGAATGATTTTTATGTGGACTTGAGAACAGTGGGTCCATTCTGTGCAGAGTATTTCTGTATTCAACACCTTATCGGATAAACCTCTGCGCCATTCGAATAAATGTCATGCAGCGTTCAAATAACGTTCCTGCAACCTCCTGCCCAGCTGAACTAGTCCCTATACAGGATCAGTTATTTGAACTGGGACTTGAAACTCCAGTAACCAGACAGTGACACTGTGGTAGTTGTCTGGGTGTGTCTCTCTAGTTTAATTGGCTGTTGTGTCTGGGATGGAGGTTTGTTTTTAAAGGCCCTCTCTGCACTGTTTGTGGGAGCAGACTTCTATATAAATCCTCTTTCCTCCAGACACCCAGTCCCCACTCTCCCCCGTAGCCCAGTGAGGGGCACTCATTTCTGGGTAGGCTCCGCAGGAGGCCGGCCTGCCCCGGGTTAAATAAGCCACCCGGCGGCTCCGCACCACCACACCTAGAATATGAGAAATGCCACGTGTTGCAATCCAGACACCTCTGTGACTGACTGACAGTGTGGGGTAATACAGGTCTGGTCTGGACTGGTCCAGTCTCTGCTCCTGGAGTCTGGATACTTCTGCTGGTGTAGCTTTCTCTGGTCAGCCAGACACATTCCAGCTACACACATACTCATACATGTTACCTCTCTCTCTCTCACTAACTCTCTCACACACACACAATATGTCACACAATCTCCCTGTGTGTGTGTGTGTGTGTGTGTGTGTGTGTGTGTGTGTGTGTGTGTGTGTGTGTGTGTGTGTGTGTTTGAGGCAGCAGCCCAGGCTGTGTGTGTGTGTCTCCTATCTCCAGTGTTAGATAATAGACAGAGCTTTGTCTACTGCTATCTCCTCATTATTACCATCCCACAGTACTAACCACCCACTAATGAGCCTCCAATTAACCAATGACTTGTTGATTAAAGTCCAGACGCCACAGAGAATGAGAGGAGGGAGGGGGAGAGAGACGGTGAAACAGCGAGCAGCAGAGAGAGATGGGTCAGAGAATGTGTGTGTGCATGTGTGCGTGCACTCGTTCTCACCCGTAATGTGTTTGTTTGTGCTCGTTCACACGTGAGTGTGTGGGGGGGGGAGAGTGTGTCTTTGGCCCGTTTGGTGGCGGTGGAACTATCGCGTCGCCCGCTGACACTGTTTCCACGCTGCTCACTTCAAAGGCTGGATTATGAAAGCTGAAGGGGGCTGAAGACAATTGTGACGGGCAGAAAATAACATCAAAGTGGCGGCAGAGACATTTGAATGTAATAATCCCAAAACAGTTGTTGTTGTAGATGTGTCTGTGGTATCATATGTCCCTTCTGCCCTCTGACTAGATTAAACAGGTTTTAGCCTTATTTCTAGTTTAGTACCACTGTCTCCACAGCCGTAACCTCTAAAGAGAGGACGGGTAAAGGCATCTCATGGATATTTCATGAACCAGGTGTTGATCCTGGTTGAAAAGTAGGACTGTCCATAGTCTGCCTGTTCTGTGTGGATCCAGAGGATCACAGGCCAGATACAAACTGTGTCAGACATGACCACACAGGATGATTTGTAAAGACTCCCTCCACATTGATTTGACCGGAAGATCTGAGCGGTGCCAAGTAGCAGTTCTGTTATGGCAATACACAATGATCGAAGTAATAAATCTAGATCCTGATAAAGAGATGAGTCTTCTAATCCCTGTTCTAACTTCCTCCCTCTCACTGAGTCTGGACTCACTCCACACACACCATCCCTCCTCCTCCCCTCTGATCCCGGAAACACCAGTCATTAGCACTAATTGGCCCAAACAACGGGTTTCTGAATGTTAATAACACCTATTATTATGTCATTATTATGACACCCGTATGTAGGCCTCATTTACATTTGAGTCATTTAGCGACTTACAGTAATGAGTGCATACATTTTCCAAACAAGCCCAAAAAATATATGGTCCTCGGGCTCCACTGCTCCAGAGACAATAGCTGCATCTGATGGAAAAGTCACCCTCTTGCCGTGTTTGTGTTTATCATCCCTCCCATCCAGGGCTTGAGAGAAGTTCTGTCCTGGGGCAGAGACAGGTGGTGAGTTCTCCTGTACCTGTTCCTCAGGTTCCTCAGGTTCCTTGTCTGTGACAACGTCTGGGGTTGATAAATCTGGATTGGTACCTCTTGAGGATGTGTCCTCTGCTAGGGAGGCTCCCTGGACCGTAAGTTCTGTCTCCAACATGCCACTTTCATCCAGGCTCAACTCCACACCAATGTCCATATCCCCACCATCGTCCCCTTCCTCAATAGATTTGACACGTGACACGTACTGTAGATCCTGGAATGTAAATGTAATGTAAAATTACCTTTATCTAACAGGCAGCTCTCTCTCCATCTCTCTCTCGCTCTCTGTCTGTCTGTATTTCTCTTTCTCTCTCTCTCATTCTCTTTGTCGCTCTCTGATACGATCCACCCATCCACAGATGAAAGAAAGAGAGGGATGAAAGGGAAGCAGGAAAACAGGAAGTGATGTTAAAGTCACACCACTCAATTCCCTCACTACCCAGGGAGGGAGGGAGGAAGGGAGGGAGCAGGGCGAGTCGTTAGAGGGACTAGAGGCAATGAGTCCATCTCAAGTCTATAGTGGTTTCCTCTCCTCTAAGACCTTGAGCCTTGTCATACATTTGCTAAACAAGAGGGTTAGGGTTCTCTCTCTTTTTCCCTCTCCTTTCCTCTTTCTTCTCCCTGTCTCTTCTTCTCTCCCGCCTGCCCCCTCTGTCACACACACAAACATGTTCACCCCCTCCCCCGCCTGCCAAAAGGGAGAGCTGGTTGGTGAATAAACTATGGTACCCGCCCATAGTGGCACATTGCTCCTCTTTGATCCACACTGCTGTTCCTGCTCCCCTCAGCAACACTTCCTGTCTCTCACACACACACACACACACACGTCTGAGTCAAGACCATGTCTCTATCTCTAACTCTCTCACACACTCACACACACATTTTCCTGCTGCTATTTTAATACCACAGTGAGACTGACACCCATGGACAGTGTGAGGTGTGTGAGGTGTGTGTGTGTGTGTGTGTGTGTGTGTGTGTGTGTGTGTGTGTGTGTGTGTGTGTGTGTGTGTATATATATGTATGTGTGTGTGTGTGTGTGTGTGTGTGTGTATATATATATATGTGTGTGTGTATATATGTATGTGTGTGTGTATGTATATACATACATACATACATACATACATACATACATACATACACACACTGAGTGTACAAAACTGACGTAGACTGACCAGGTAAATCCAGGTGAAAGATATGATCACTTATTGATATCACCTGTTAAGTCCACTTCAATCAGTGTAGATGAAGGGGAGGAGACAGGTTAAGGGAGGATTTTTAAACCTTGAGACAATTGAGACATGGATTGTGTATGTGTGCCATTCAGAGGGTGAATGGGCAAGACAAAATATTGAAGTGCCTTTGAACGGGGTATGGTAGTAGGTGCCAGGAGCACTGGTTTGTGTCAAGAACTGCAACGCTGCTCAACAGTTTCCCGTGTGTATCAAGAATGGTCCACCAGCCAAAGGACATCCAGCCAACTTGACACAACTGTGGGAAGCATTGGAGTCAACATGGGCACCATACCTGTGGAATGCTTTTGACACCTTGTAGAGTCCATCCCCCAACGAATTATGGCTGTTCTGAAGCCAAAAGGGGGTGAAACTCAATAAAGCCTGTGGCACAGCCACACACACACACACACTCTCATACCCATACACACAGCCACACACACACTAACACACAGGACCAGGCTGACCTTCTGCAGGTGTGACTGTAGTTATGTATGTGTGTTTGTGGGGCCTCAATGCTGCTGTGGAAGTTGAAAAGATGACTTTGCCTGTGGGGAGGACCAGATCAAGACCAGGTGTATACTGTTCCATATTAAGACTAATGCCTCAATCAGAGGGTGTGGGTGTGTGGGTGGTACTGGTTGATTAATGAGTTTTCCTGGCGTGGGCAGATTCCCAGAATCATTTGATCCCGTTATCTCAGGAAGTGAGCAAGATAACATTCCAGAATACCACGTGAGAAACCCATTACAGGAATGTGTCATTGTTATAATACCAGTATAGTCTCTATACTACAATATAGAGGTGAAAACCCATTAATCCTTTACACTAGTGGGGATTGGCCTTTATAGAATTTGAAATGTTTTGTAGAGAAGAAACATGAAATGTAGAACCATGGTAGCAATTGAAAGTAAACAGTTTGGGAAATGATTAGACCAAAGGTGAGGAGACAACCGTTCACCTGACACAAGACTGATTCCAAACATTACACTGCTGATTTCATGTGCTTTTTACATTTACTGTACTTTTTGCCGCATTTATTGATAACTAAATCTTAAAATATTTTGGATACATTCAGTAACATGAGATAAGACTATTCCTGGAAAAGGAATAATGTTGGGTAGGTGCAACATAAGACCACAAAAATATTTTGAGTGAGGACTAACTGGTGTCTCCAAGTGGCCACACACCTCTCCAATGTGTGCACAGTTCCTAAGGAAATTCAATGCACTTTTATGACTGAAAGAAGAGTCTTCAACTATAAGGTACTTTTTGGAGCTCTCCTAGCTGTGTTGTTGAAGAAGAACTACAGTTGTGTTCCAAACTAAACTAAGTTGTTTAGTTTGGAACACAACCCTCCCTCCCCTCCCTCTTTCTCTCTCATACCACAGTAATTTCAAGGTAGATTGGCAATCACACGTGTACACACACATGTAGTTACACCCACACAGACTGAATTGTGAGTGTGTGTGGGTACAATTGGCGGTGTGTCTCTGTGTGTGCATGTTTGGCCGTGCATGTGTACATTTTGTATTGTGTGCGGGCATGCACTTTGCCGTGTGTGTCTGTGTGATCTAGCTGCCCTGAGGCTGTGCCGCCAGTTGGAGGTTCCGCCAGCAGCAGTCAGTCTGCAGTAGTTTGCCTAGCGAACTCTTCAATTCAATGTCATTTAGCAGACACTTTTATCCAAAGCGACTTACGGTCATGCGTGCACACATTTGTTATGTATAGGTGGCCTTCGGAATCGAACCCACTATTCTGGCGTTGCAAGAGCCATTACCAACTGGGCTACAGAGGACCACCTCATGGTCATCAGAGTATCTCTTTAATCTGACTCTGAGAAACCTTCTGACAGCATACTGCAAATAGAAACATGAAGACAACCACTGCTGCTTTTCTTCCCCTTCTTGTTCTCTCTTCTGTTGATTTTAGTTCACCTGAGGGAAGCATACTGGCCTTATCTTTGCAGGAGGAGACCACCCAGGAAAGATGACTCAGGTCTCGTGTGTGTGATTTTGTGTGATTTTGTTTGATTTTATACTCTCACCATTAGAACTTCTGTTAATATTAATGCATGCCTGTACCTGTATGAAATGCTTTGAGGAGTGTGTTGGTTTATGTGTGTGAGGTAATGCTTTGAGCCAAACTTCCACTTTAAAGAGAAGTACACTGCTGATACAGAGGTGAGAAGGCCCTTCCAGCAGTGGACCTGCTGTCCTCCTCTTCCTCCTCTCCCTTCTTTATTTCTCCCTCCACCTCTCCCTTCTCTTCTCCATCTTCTCTCTTTCTCCTCCCACATCTCCCTATTCCGCTCATCCTCTTCCTTCCCTCTCTCTCCTTCCTCATCCTCCACCTCTCCCCCCTCATCCTCTCCCTCAGGAAATAGAATTTGCCACGTCTGTTGATTCCAGTCTGGATGGCTGAGACCATATCACCCTAACCCATCTGGAGACACTTTGCAACGCTCCTCCATAGAAAATCACACATTCCCAGGCAGATAGAGAGGAAGAAGGAGAGAGGGAGGGATGGAGAGAATGAACGAGTGTGTGTGAGAGAGGAGAGAGATGAAGATGGAGAGATGGATCCCATATGTAGCATCTGGGAGAGGCTCTAACCATAACACATCTTCAAAGTTTTGGGAAAACATATGGGGTATCTAAGGGGTATCTAGGATCAACCAGGGGTGGGGAATCTGTATGGGCTCTGGGTGAGATCTGTGCAATGGGAGCAGGTTTGGGAATGGGGAGGATGTTTCTTCTGAGTAAGGTTCCATGGATCAGGCGCTGATCCAGTCCTATCCCTACAGAACAGTGATAGAGGCTGAGCCTAAAGATCTGTGCCCAGGGGGAGACCAGTATCACTGGGGTAACCAGACTGAGGAGGGACTGGTCCTCAGGCTATGGTACAGTAGTATGGGGTCTGGATGGAAGAGTGATGGAAGGATCACCAATATCCTCCGCAACAGTTGAATTGGATCTATTCTATTGTGTCTTGTGTTTATATTCTATTGAATTTTTGAGGAACAATCTTCAGATACTGCAACTCTATTGTCCTAGACAGACCATCTCTTGTTCTCAAATGGCACCCTATTCCGTAATATATAGTGCACTACTTTTAATCAGAGATCAAAAGTAGTGTGACCAGATATCAAGAGAAGTGCACTACATAGGGAATAGGGCGTGGTTTGAGACTTATCCCTGATTTTTTTACTTTAGGAGATCAAATGTTATTTGTCACATACACATGTATGTGATGGTGATCAGTGAAGAGGCCTGGAGGAAGGTCTGTCTGATTCATACAGTGATTCCATTATGAAGCCATGGAGTCATTCATTATCATGCATCTATTAATGATTCCTTCCATGACTGATGCGTTTGTGCAGTGATGCTCTGGCCCTGTAGTGTTTCATCAACCAGATGAAAGAGAGATCAGAGTACAGTCAGCACGCTCTTCATCTCTTCCCAGAAGCCTTCACTCAGACGTTCAGGAAACGCTGTGTCATGGTGCTGGGAATGGGGGAAGGGGGGGGTCTGTCATGCCTGGCTATCCCAGAGGTATGTCATCTCACACATAACCTCTGTGTGTAACATAGATGGTGTATCACATGGTTCATATTAACCATGCTACAAAGTCCATGAACACAACACCCCAATTACAGTAATACGTGACCGGAAGCTAATAAGTTCAAGCCTTAGACTAGCAATCAAACAATCTTGAACTGATGAAATGCGAGGCAAGTTGGATACCGTAAAACTTAAGCCTATCTGTCACGTCTACTCCCGCTCCTCCTCTCTGGCACTCGTTGTCACCAGTTTACTCATTATTACGCCACCTGTCACCATCGCTACGCGCACCTACGCCTCATGAGACTCACCTGGACTCCATCACCTTCCTGATTACCTCCCCTATATCTGTCACTCCCCTTGGTTCTTTCCTCAGGTGTTATTGTTTCTGTTTATATGTTTCATGTCTGTACAGTGGGGCAAAAAAGTATTTAGTCAGCCACCAATTGTGCAAGTTCTCTCACTTAAAAAGATGAGAGAGGCCTGTAATTTTCATCATAGGTACACTTCAACTATGACAGACAAAATGAGGAAATAAAATCCAGAAAATCACATTGTAGGATTTTTAATGAATTTATTTGCAAATTATGGTGGAAAATAAGTATTTGGTCACATACAAACAAGCAAGATTTCTGGCTCTCACAGACCTGTAACTTCTTCTTTAAGAGGCTCCTCTGTCCTCCACTCGTTACCTGTATTAATGGCACCTGTTTGAACTTGTTATCAGTATAAAAGACACCTGTCCACAACCTCAANAACTTTTTGGTAAAAACTCAACTCGTCGTGTTTGGAGGACAAAGAATGCTGAGTTGCATCCAAAGAACACCATACCTACTGTGAAGCATGGGGGTGGAAACATCATGCTTTGGGGCTGTTTTTCTGCAAAGGGACCAGGACGACTGATCCGTGTAAAGGAAAGAATGAATGGGGCCATGTATCGTGAGATTTTGAGTGAAAACCTCCTTCCATCAGCAAGGGCATTGAAGATGAAACGTGGCTGGGTCTTTCAGCATGACAATGATCCCAAACACACCGCCCGGGCAACGAAGGAGTGGCTTCGTAAGAAGCATTTCAAGGTCCTGGAGTGGCCTAGCCAGTCTCCAGATCTCAACCCCATAGAAAATCTTTGGAGGGAGTTGAAAGTCCGTGTTGCCAGCGACAGCCCCAAAACATCACTGCTCTAGAGGAGATCTGCATGGAGGAAGGGGCCAAAATACCAGCAACAGTGTGTGAAAACCTTGTGAAGACTTACAGAAAACGTTTGACCTCTGTCATTGCAAACAAAGGGTATATAACAAAGTATTGAGATAAACTTTTGTTATTGACCAAATACTTATTTTCCACCATAATTTGCAAAAAAATAAATAAAAAATCCTACAATGTGATTTTCTGGATTTCTTTTTCTCATTTCGTCTGTCATAGTTGAAGTGTACCCATGATGAAAATTACAGGCCTCTCTCATCTTTTTAAGTTGGAGAACTTGCACAATTGGTGGCTGACTAAATACTTTTTTGCCCCACTGTACGCTACTCGTGTTTCTTGTTTGTTTATTTATTAAATTCACTCCCTGTACTTGCTTCCCGATGATTAGCGTACACGTTACACTATCATACACCCCCAATTTCGTGCTTCAGCACCATACATTTTTGGGTGGTGCCATGGCTAGCAACGATGACAGAATAAAATAACATAACATTTGAATGCACATGACCGTGAGAATATCAGAGCTGTGTCCATGTTAAGCTCGTAAACAATTCATTTTGTCACACCTATTCCGGCTCCAGTGTTCGACGTTGCTGGTCTACTAACCACTGGTCCTGGTAACCATCATTACGCACACCTGGACCTCATCACCTTGATTCCTCTCTCTTTATTTAGCCCTCAGTAGCCTCATCAGACAGTATTGGTTTTGGTCACGTCCAGTACGCTTCTCCTGTTTTGTTTATCTGCCTTTTCTTATTCATTAAACTCACCTGCATCTGCTTGCTCTAAGCATATACGTTACACATTTAGACCCAACGTTTATTTGAAACATCCGTTTGTTTGCTGAAATGTGTGCCGATGCCCGGCTAATTGAAGTTTTGTGGTAATTGTAAACAAGTGAGTTTGAGTGAAGTGCTTGACGTGATCAGAAGGAATCAGAGAGGATCGTGACTGGAGAAGACAGAGCCTGATTAATAGAATAACATCTACCAGTATCATATTCATCTGCCAATACACTTATTCACCTCATCCAGTGAGTCTCTGTGGCAGAGTCCCAAATGGAACCATATTCCCTATTTAGTGCACTACTTTTGACTAGGGCCCATAGGGAATTGCCTATGGCTCTGGTCCAAAGTAGTGCACTAGATAGAGAATAGGGTGTCATTTGGGCGACACACTGTGTTGACTTAGAACAGGAAGGGTCCAGTTCAAAAAGTGGAAAGCAGACGGAGCCTTTTAATGCATTAATAAACAGAACCACTTCTTGGAAGCGGAATGTGAGCTGGCGGCCACATCAATCATTCCTAAAGTTACTTTCAAACATGGAAATTTTGACTGAGCTTTGAATTCAGATCTATGCACTTGTTTTTGACGTCTGTTGTTGTCTCATAATATTGTGGGAAAGGACAGACCGTTTGAAGAAAGATAGTTTGATGAAACACTTTATCTTAAGTTAACCCTTATACCCATGTAACTGCACATAATTAACTGTAGTAAGTAATAACATTGTAGGTACATAAAGTGTTAGCCAACATTTAGCCTTTTCGTGATCCGTGTTCAATGCGTTAGGGTTGTGCTTCCAAGGAGCTGCAGTTAATGGTAAACCTACATGGTTATAGCTATCACCTGAGCTATATTTCTGTCACGAGAATTTTACTATCTCAATGATTGAACTCAACTATCAATCAAGCTTTGAATAATTCCCAGAGGTTGTAAAGCTCTGGTTAACAAAACATTTGACAAAGTCCCAGACTGCACTAGATCAGTTTCTTTATTAAGTGAGCGCTCCAAAACACCCACTGCACAAAGCTTATATACATAGGTTCTTCCCTTATGGGGCCAATAGGAAGAAGACAAGTTTACATGGTTTCATAATCTGTCTCAGTCACAGTTTGTTTTACCCCATTCCGTGTTTCTGACTATCTTGCACAGACAGGCTTACTTCCCTTCCCCATAGCCCCTGTCCTTGTCGTTGGTTTCGACACTAGATGTTTCACAAATACACCCTTTAAGGTGTATCTTGTTTTCGCACACATGAGCTATAACCACTATTTTCAGGGTGGAGTATTTTAGTCACTTGTAATTAATACATTCTCACACAACCACACACAGCCCCCATCAAACCATCAACACCCATACCAGTGGACGTACCTTGTGTGCATGTGCGCGTGTGCTCTGGTTCTCGTGAGGCCTAATCGAAGGTGAAGTTAACACGTGTGTGTGTGAGACATCTGGTTCTGAGTCGCATGCAGGAACCAAGCCTTTCTTTCTTTCCACTGCTATCAGTTACAGCAGGAGAGGAAAACAGTCCTCTACACTCCTGTTCTCCTCCCCTATTCTGTTCTTTTCTCCTATCCTCTTCTCCTCCCCTATTCTGTTCTTTTCTCCTATCCTCTTCTCCCCTATTCTGTTCTTTTCTCCTATCCTCTTCTCCTCCGCTATTCTGTTCTTTTCTCCTATCCTCTTCTCCTCCGCTATTCTGTTCTTTTCTCCTATCCTCTTCTCCTCCGCTATTCTGTTCTTTTCTCCTATCCTCTTCTCCTCCCCTATTCTGTTCTTTTCTCCTATCCTCTTCTCCTC
>QNTS01003469.1:41004-67204 GCA_003317085.1 Hucho hucho | reverse complement strand
TCTTCCTGTTCCTCCTTCTCTTCCTCTCCCTGCAGGTGACGGTGGTGCTTCAGGAGTGTGCGATGAAAATGAAAGGGCTGATGCCGGCTGAGCTGCGACAGGAGCTGGAGGACACCATCTCCTCTCTCAAGTCTCAGGTAGGAACAAGTCCTGCATGGGGCACTATACACAGGACACACAACCTATATCTAACTCACCAAATTCAACTAATCCACATATCAACTAACTAATCCACATATCAACTAACTAATCCACATATCAACTAACTAATCCACATATCAACTAACTAATCCACATATCAACTAACTAATCCACATACCAACTAACTAATCCACATATCAACTAACTAATCCACATATCAACTAACTAATCCACATATCAACTAACTATCAAGATCTTGGTTAGTTGATTCATGTGTTAGTGACCTAGAGTTGTTGACCCCTGACCTATATGGAGTAATGCAGACAGAGGTCCCTGTCAATACACTCCATACATCTCACCTTATAGACCTGGGCAATACACTCCATGCATCTCACCTTATAGACCTGCTTTCCTTTTCAGTGTTTCTTAAGATACCAACTATGAACAGTTTTAGTTTGCTGCCATTTTCTTTTCTGCTTTCCTCCCTCTCTCTACATATTGATAGAAACCATCCCAGACTGAACCCACATATAGTCTCAATGTGAGTGTCAGCATTGTTTGTTTGATTCCTTGGCTGTGACGAGGGGATATTATATGGTGGTGTAGACCAGACACCAGAGCCCATAGACATGGCTTTGGACCGGTCCACTTTGAAGCTCCCTCTCTTTCTCCAGGCTCCATCAGATCACACACAATTACACCCCGCGTTTACCCACATTAATACTGCCGCCCAGCCGCCGTGGACAGTCTCCTATTAGTTTAACTGGGCCTTGTTCGACAAGAAAACTGTGGTGGGCAGCGGGAGGGAGGGGAATTTCGAATGTAAACAATAGGCCTTTCTGTGTCGGGCTGTGGTGGAGCGGGCTGAGGGAGAGGGGGCCCCACTAACCAACCAACAACAACATTTGGGGGGGGGCCCGCATTTCTAAACTCAAACTGGCCCCAACGGCTGGCTGCTTTGGATAGCTCCAGCTGGATCTCTTTCCAGTCCTGCCGCCACAAGCCTCTACCATCGGATATGTTTATACGATGTAATTCACGACCAGAACGGCCTCCCTTTTCATTGAGGATGTCTTGGGTTTTGCACATTACGACGCATTATCTTACTGAAAGAAGGAGTGACTCCATGGCATCCGACCGCAGTTCCGTTTTTGCATACTGGTGCTGTTACTCCTCTGGAAGCAGCAGCGCCGCCACTCCAAATGAAACGCTAAATCTGTTCCTGAGGCTTCCATCCAAGAGAATGGAATGTACCATTGAGTTCCAGTACAGTAGTTACACATCAATCAATATTATAAACTTTTTGTTTCAGTTGATCTAAAGAGAAGGATTTTTATTTGTTTTTATTTGATGTTGAACACAGTACTATGTACAGTGCCTATAGAAAGTCTACAGCACATTCAAACTTTTCATCTTTTGTTGCCTTATAGCCTGGAGTAAAAGGCATTCAAATAGTTTTTTCTCTACACATCCTACCACACAACATCCAAGTAAAAAAAAATGAACATCGATACAAAATAAAAACTGAAATAGCTTGGTTGTAGAAGTCTCCACTGCTTTGTAATAGCAATCCTAAATTAGCTCAGGTGTAACCAATCACCTTCAAAATCACACTCCAAGTTAATTGGCCTCCACCTCTGTTAAATTGTAGTGATTCACATGATTTCAGGATCAATTTGGTGGTTCCTGTAGGTTCTGGGTACAAAACAATTTCTAAGGCCTGAATATCCCTTGGAGCACGGTCAAGACAATTATTAAGAAGTAGAAGGTGTATGGCACCACCAAGACCCTGCCTAAATCAGGCCGTCCCTCCAAACTGGATGACCGAGCAAGTAGGAGACTGATCAGAGTCCAATGGCAACTTTGAAAGAGCTACAGGCTTTTATGGCCAAGACTGGTCAAAGTGTGCATGTGACAACAATATCCCAAGCACTCCACAAATCTGCCATATAGGGTGGCAAGAAGGAAGCCATTATTCAAGAAAGCCCACCTGTTTTGAAGTAGGCAAAGTAGCCATGCGTCAAAAAGTTTTGTGGTCTGACAAAACTAAAATGGAACTTTTTGGCCTAAATGCAAAGCCTTACTTTTGGCGCAAACCCAATACCCATCATACCCGCAAACCCATCACCCAAAGAACACCGTCCCTACTGTGAAGCATGGTGGTAGTCTCAAGTTATGGGGATGTTTTTCAGCAGCAGGTTATGGGAGACTAGTCAGGATCAAGGGAAAGATGAACAGAGAAAAGTACAGAGAGATCCTCACTTTTCTCACTTATCAGGATAGAAGGGGCAATGAATGGAGCAATGTACAGAAAATCCTTGAGGGAAAACCTGCTACCCTCTGCAAGAAAGCTGAAACTGGGACGGAAGTTCCCCTTTTCAGCATGACAACGACCTGAAGCACACAGCCAAAGCTACGGTGGAGTGATTAAGGAATAAAAATGTAAATGTCCTTGAGTGGCCCAGTCAGAGCCCCCACCTAAATCCAATACAAAATGGTGAAACAACTTGAAGATTGCTGTCCATCAATGCTCCCAAAGGAGCTTGACAGCGCTTTAACAGTTTTATAAAGAAGAATGGTCAAATATTGCCAAATCTAGGTGTGCAAAGTTGGTTGAGACCTATCCCAAAGGTGCTTCCACCAAGTATTAACTCAAGGGGGTGTCACGGGGGGTGGAGACATGTCCAATTATGATATTTACATTTTGTTTTTTTAATATATGCTTTTTTTCACTATAAAAAAATATCCTTTCGTGTGGAGTATGCTGTGTAGATATATTTTTTAAATGCATTAAACTGAGGCACTGACAAAACAAAATGTGAAAAAAGTTCAAGGGGGTTTCTATACTTCTATACTAGACTTTCTATAGGCCCTGTATGTAGTTAAGGCCTGATACTGCCTAGTCTAACCCTTTGGAAGTTAACTTGTCCCCCTAAAGTAGTAGTGGACTAGCTTTACTGACCCCATGTCTTGGATTCTCATGGTTTCACTACTGTATCAAAATCCTAACCTCCCCTATAATCTCACTCAGTCGCCTTACTCCTTAGCCCCCTACTCCCGTACAAATTACTCCCTAGCCCCCTACTCCTCTATGAATTACTCCCTAGCCCCCTACTCCTCTGTGAATTACCCCCTAGCCCCCTACTCCCCTATGAATTTCTCCCTTCAACCCCTACTCCCCCCTACTCTCCTAGGCTTGCCCCCTATTGCCTTAACCATTTTTCCCCTAACCTTTTCTATCTCAGCCCCTTCTCTATCACTCTACTCCTATACCCTCTTACTGAGCCCCTACTGTGCATTGACCCCTGACCTCCTACTGTGTGTGTTGACCCCTTACTCTGTGTTGGCTGCAGGTGAACTTCCTCCAGAAGAGAGCTTCTGTGCTACAGGAGGACCTGGATGCCTGTCACAGCAGGAGGTAAATGTCCTGTAACGTGACTGTGATCGAGGCCTGGCGGTGGAAGCCTTTGATGTCCCGTCCATCCATCATGCTGTCAGAGACCCCTAGATGTGTTTATGGAAAACATCTATACATACCCTGTGATAAGTGGCCATTCAAATAGTCTGCTGCTCCCACCTGGGACGATGCTGTGATCTATCTGGGAGAACATAGGAGGGGTCGGAGTCACTCAAATTACACCACCCAAACACAACTCAGTCATTTCATTTACTACATTGATTTGACAGGGACAATGCACATCAATCAATATTTCTGTAAATGTGCCAGATTTTCCATCTGTATTCCCGGGTAGGTAGTCAAACTGAATCTTCTCTATCCTCTTTGGGTAATAAAATAGACTGTTGAGTTCATGAAAGATGACGTGTGCTTAAACAACCCTCCCTTTTCTCTCCTGTCCTAAACCCCTCCCCTCTCCCAATCTAGGTAACCATGGACTGTTCTTCCCTTGGCCACGCCCATTATCCGGACATGAAGAATAAGACAGTCTATCAGATGTGAGAATCATCACCACAGTTACCAGGCATCACACATCTGTCATGCCATTGGTGCACCAATATTTATTCACTGTCAGATTTTTTTGTTCACATTCCACGTTGGAAATCAATAATTTTGCATAACTTTTTGTGGATGTTTAATGTGCATACTATCCATACATACACTATACATACAAAAGTATGTGGACACCCATTTAAATGAGTGGATTCTGCTATTTCAGCCACACCTGTTGCTGGCAGGTGTATCAAATCTAGCACACAGCCATGCAATCTCCATAGACAAACATTGGCAGTAGAATGGCCTTACTACAGAGCTCAGTGACGTTCAACAATTCAGTTTGTTAGAGCTGCCCTGGTCAACTGTAAGTAATGTTATTGTGAAGTGGAAAGATCTAGGCCCAACAACTGCTCAGCCACAAAGTGGTAGGCCACACACGTTCCCAGACCCCCACCACCGAGTGCTGAAGTGCGTAGCATGTTCGTTGGGAGATTCATGAAATGGGTTTCCATGGTCGAGCAGCCACACACAAGCGCACCATGCACAATGCCAAGTGTCGGCTGGAGTGGTGTAAAGCTCACATCAAACACCTTTGGGATGAATTGGAACGCCGACTGCAAGACAGGCCTAATCGCCCAACATCAGTGCCCGACCTCACTAATGCTCTTGGAATGGAAGCAAGTCCCCGCAGCAATGTTCCAACATCGAGTGGAAAGCCTTACCAGAAGACTGGAGGCTGTTGTAGCAGCAAAGGGAGGATCAACTCCATATTAATTCCCATGATTTTGGAATGAGATGTTCGACGAGCAGGTGTCCACATACTTTTGTAGTGTATGTTGTTTTTTGTGATTCCATATGACATACTTCAAAATCAAGTTTTATACTGAATGTACATACCCAAATGCATTGTTTTATTAAAGTAATTTTTTCATCATATTAATTTGTTTGATTGTCAATGAACACATAATTTCTCATCTTAACAGTGTTTGATCCCATATGTAATAAAAACATTGCATTCTTTTTGAGTTGACACATATCCTCAGCTTGCAACCAATTGAGATCTACTCTTTACGACCAAGCCAGAGACCTTGAATTTTCATTGCTCCCATTGGAGCATGGCAGCCATTTTGTATTCTGAACAGTAGTTCTGTTGTATTGGGGGTTTGTGGTTGGTGCAGATAGAGACCTCTGGAAGTAATGGTAGAACATCCAGCCAAACAACAGTAGTTTAGTAGTGTTTCTGATTCCACAGTAGCATGACATGACTCTGGCTTATACCATTGTCTCCACTGGAAACCCATGATGACCTCAGATGTTCCTGCCCATTAAATGGCAGCTGTTTGTGGCATTGCTGTATTTAAGCAGTCCCCCCTAGTCAAATAAAATAACACAATGGTTTTGAATAACATGAAACAACTAGTACTATTACTACTTTTTCAAACTCCCATCACAAGTAGATGCTTCAAGACTTAAGAATAAGGACTGCAAGCGCAATATTTTGTGAAAAGACACAGCGTAAACATTGCTACTGCATAGCGGGTTTGATTGAATTCCAGGCCAAGTCTCAGATGCCTGCAGAGCGAGGCTGGTAAGGATGATAACGTGTGTGTGTTTAGGGAGAGGCCTGTATAGTTTACCACTCTTATTACGTATCATATTATGCTGGACAAGGAGGAATGCATTGGTTTCAATGCTGGCCGGTTCAAGGGAATCCTCATTTCCTGGAAGAAGATGGGTTAGGTTTGAGGCATTATTATGATGTTCCAAAACAGCAGATTTAATTTCAAACAAGCCCTGCGTCCCCATTTGCATTGGAATTGCTTTTCTTGTACGCGTGCTGTTGCGCACTTCCTCAAATTCCCATTGTCCGTGACCTGCTCTACGGTTTCCAAGCGTAACACTACAGCACTCCGTATTTATTTTATGTGCTGATTCTGCTGCCTGGGCAGAAAGAGAGAGAGAGAGACTTTCACACCGACAGGAACAGGAATTTAGTCTGGGCACCAAGCCTTTGTAGAGTCTGTTGTTTGTGGAAGGAGAGCACGGAGGACTCTCATTCTACAACAGTTGCATCCTAAAACAGTACTAGGACCCCTGGGGGTACTTGGCCTTTCCACAGGGTGTACTTGAGAAGACTCATTCGACCATTGGCTTCTTGGTAAAATGCACATGAGGGGTACTTCAGGGGTGCTCCGGGCAGAGCAAATTCAGTTGGTGTACAGTAACAAAAGGTTGGGAACCACTGTCCTAAGAGAACGTGTGTGACCCTTCTGTATGAGATGTGCTAGCAGAGAAGCTGGGGTTGATGGGTGGTTGGAGGTTAGGGGTGTGTTTGGGAAGAATGGTGTCAATGTTTTTGGATGTGAAGATGTGTATTTAGGTTGTCTGAATGAGCTCAGCATTAGGGTGTGTGTGTGTGTGTGTGTGTGTTCATCACTACAGACCCTGGTTCGATTCCAGGCTGTATCACAACCGGCCGTGATTGGGAATCCCATAGGGTGGCGCACAATTGGCCCAGCGTCGTCCGGGTTAGGTTTTGGTCGGGGTAGGCCGTCATTGTAAATAAGAATTTGTTCTTAACTGACTCGCCCAGTTAAATAAAAAAGAACTCCGGCTTTGCATGAGGCCCAGGCTGGAGCATTGGAGATAATGGTCAGAGGAGGAAGTGACCCCAGATTCACTCATTTACATTTAGGATGCATCTCAATAGTCTAAAGTAACTTCCATCTACATTGACGTGAATGGACTAGACAGGTGTCAAATTCCTGATAGACATTCCACCATATTATCTTATGTCATACTGTGTTCCAACAAGTCACTTCAGACTGTTGAGATGCCAAGAATGTACTCCTTTATATCTGTCTGTACATAAAAGAACTGATAGTACCTTTATGACACTTCTTCCACACAGCCAACCCAACTGCATAGATGAAAGGTCTTCCTCCTCTCCTCCCACCTCTCTGTGTTATCTCCCCATCAGAGACAGAGTGCCAACACCGTGACATCATAAAAGGGAGACGGATGTTCCACTGTCCCAGAGTTCTGTATCCCTCCGCCTGGTGGCACAGAACCGAAGCACACCCAGGAAATCCCAAAGAAAGTATGTGCTGGGGATTTGTTAGTTCCAAATCCATGAAGCACAAGTGTCTTGAGTGATTTTTGTTTTGGGATATGGTCTCTGATGGAGAAAGGTTATAGGGGTACTGTTTAGGGAATTGCAAGGTGATTTGAGGTTGAGTTGTCTTGCTGTCCTGCTAGTATAGTTTGTGGGTTATGCATGGTGATGTATGGAAGCCTACTGTCTCTGCTGTCTTCTGTATTGACACCTCTGATTGACTGTGTTTGTGTACACGTGTGTGTGTGTGTGTGTGTGTGTGTGTGTGTGTGTGTGTGTGTGTGTGTGTGTGTGTGTTAACACGCTAGTAAAGTCAGTGGATCTTTTTAGAGTTGTTTTCTGACTTAGTCCCCGGGAGACCTGTGTTTGGCTGCTCCACTCTACACAAACTGCCTGCATAAATAACCCTGTTTATCACTACAGCATCTCCTCTCACACACACACACACACACACACACAAACACACAGCAGTGTCTCCTCACTATTTATTTATTCTGTGTTTCCCGTCATGTTTTTTCTCTACTCCATTTCTAGAGGTTGATATGGCGATGATAGCTGATGTTGACGGCAAACAGTGTTGCTAGTTTTTTCCAGGCCGTCACTCAACTCCTGAGTCGTCCCTGAGTTGCAGTGAGGCTGATACGGTAGCCACCTGAGAGGCCCACACACACACAAGGTCGGGGATGGCTGTTAGACACTGGGATAGATAGCAGCTAGCTGGGGTGTCTGTCTGAGTGAATTTGTGTGATTGCAGGATGGAGTTTTGTCAGTGCTGATAATATAAGGTGAAGTGAGGCCCAGAACGGAACTCTGTGCAGGGCGCTAGTATAGTTCCTCTCTACTCCACTATATTCAACTCAATGTCTGATTATCAGTCACTTACGCTTGTGGAGTCTTTTTCTGTCTCTCTCTCTTTCTCGCTCTTTTCTTTTTCTCTATCTCTCTTTCTCCCTCTCTGTACCTCTCTCTTTCTCCCTCTCTTTTCTTTTTCTCTGTATCTCTCTTTCTCCCTGTCTGTACTTCTCTCTCTTTTCTTTTTCTCTGTATCTCTCTTTCTCCCTGTCTGTACTTCTCTCTCTTTCTCACTCTCTTTTCTTTTTCTCTGTATCTCTCTTTCTCCCTCTCTGTACCTCTCTCTCTCTCTTTCTCGCTCTCTTTTCTTTTTCTCTGTATCTCTCTTTCTCCCTCTCTGTACCTCTCTCTCTCTTTCTCGCTCTTTTCTTTTTCTCTGTATCTCTCTTTCTCCCTGTCTGTACCTATCTCTCTCTTCCTCCCTCTCTTTCTAGAGCACTGTCTGACCCATTGTCTTACCCTCCAGCAATACACTTGGTATGAACTTAAAATGTACCTCTAAACGCTTATATATATATTTATAGACACACCAGATCACCACATTTTATCAGCCCAGGCAGTCTACGACTAGGCATGACTAATACATATTTTAAAGGAGTCATTCATTTGTGTAGTAATGCTATGAAATACATTAGCTAGAATGATACTGAATATGAGTGTATAGGTATAAAAGTCTACGCCTCGTATGAGACTTTAAACTAAAGCCTTGGTTGCCTGTCCTCTCTCAACCTTCAGGCCGTTAAACTAAAGCCTTGGTGGCCTGTCCCCTCTCAACCTTCAGGCCGTTAAACTAAAGCCTTGGTGGCCTGTCCTCTCTCAACCTTCAGGCCGTTAAACTAAAGCCTTGGTGGCCTGTCCCCTCTCAACCTTCAGGCCGTTAAACTAAAGCCTTGGTGGCATGTCCTCTCTCAACCTTCAGGCCGTTAAACTAAAGCCTTGGTGGCCTGTCCCCTCTCAACCCCTGAGGTTGTGTGTCCACGTCAGACTATGGTCCACCATCACCATGGTGATAATCCTGATGATGATCCTGACCACAGTAGTGGAGAAACAGGAAGCAGAAAGTGGATCTATCTGAGAGGTAGCCACTAGATGATTGTGTTAGAAAGGACAAAATGGTGACATTGTTCATATTCCAATGCACATTTGTTTAGAGATAGAGATATCCTTAGAGTGAGGGTTAAGGTTAGTGGTTGAAATCAGAATGGTGGTCACAGCGTTCCATACCTCTGCCCTTTCTCGCAGTCCAGATATGGATGTCTATCTGCGACCGACCACACATTTTATTGTAGTGGACAACTCAGAAAGTGCCGTAGGCCTACGTTCTGTCCTTACCAGCATGGCCAGATAGTGACGTCCTCTCTGAAACAGGTCTCCATCAGCCCTCAACCCCAGGAAGGCGGTCAGAAAGAGAAAGGCAGTAAGAGGAAATGAAAGTCATTAGAGAGGAGAGCTTCATGGCCAAATGGGATTTGACTGTGCATCCCACATTGTTTCTATACGTTGGTCGACTTAAACGCCATGCGCAAAATGGGATTAAAACTGGGGGGAAAAGACAAATAAATAACCTTCAATAATAACCTCTCTCTTTTTCTCGAGGCCTACTTCTCCTCTTTCGCTTTCTTTCATCTCCCCCTCTCTCCCTATCTATTTCTCTTTTCATTCTCTTCATCCCCCCTTTTCTCCCTCCTTCTCTCTCTTTCATTATCTCTTCCCTCTCTCTCTCCCTCCTCTACCCAGCCTCAACATTTAGCACACAGTCACTCCTCATCAGAATGCACCGGTTGCTGTTGAACTCCTGTACTCCCACACTACAGCTGCCGCTGTGCCGCCACAATCCTTCAAAGGGTATTTGGGGTTGAAATTAAAGTTATTTTCCTAAAATTGAACCTTTTAACAAGACACCCTCTTCCCTCCTCCTCCTCCCTTCCAAACAGCCCCATAACAAGCTGGTGAATTGTTGCCCTTCTTTAGCTCACTCTAAGGGTATTAGGCACCATGTCCAACTTCAAAGCCTCTCTTAACTCCACACTTTAATTGTCTGTTCTCCCGGCTCTCTCACAGCATGCCATCTGATTCTGCTAACAACTGCACTTCTCCTTCTCCTCCTTTCGTTCCATCTCTTTTCCCCCTCTTCCCCTCCTCTCCTCTGTCCCCCTGTTGTCCAATCCTTCCATCTCTTCTTCCCTTCCTCTGCCCCCCTGTTGCTGTTGTCTGTTCCTTCCATTTCTCTTCCTCACCTCTCACCCCCTGTCATCCTCTCTTTCGTTCCCCCTCTCCTCTCCTCTCATTGGCCCCTGGCTCCTTTAATTGCATTGTCCCCCTGTTGTCACCTCTTTAAAGGAGGGAGACACAATTTCCTCTTTGGAGTTGTTGCCTCTGGTGTGTACACACCAAACAAATTAGAAACAGTAAACCCATGTCCTCTCAATTCAATTCTCTGCCTCTCTCTCACTCTATCCCCCCCCCCTCTCTCTCTCCAAACGGACATTCACACTTCCTTGTACTCACGGGCCCTCGTTGATAATTGCCATAAGCCTCCCTCTTGGTTTCATTTTCCATTGTCCTCCCCAAAATTCTTGGGTCTGGCTTGAGATAAAGGGATGATGACTTCAAAGGGAGCTGCTAAGAGTTTAACCCCGAGCTGAAAAGGAGCAGCAGACAATAGGATAATTGAGAGCAGTTACTGATCATAGGGCTACAGCACTGAGAGGAGAGGGCAACTAGCACACACACACACAGTGACACACTTTCACACTAGTTTACACACTCAGACACTCACACACTCATACTTACAGATGTTCACTCTCGCACACACTCACACACACAATCTCACATACACACACATTCTCACACACATGCTCACACACACACACACACACTCTCTCTGTTAAGTGTGAAGTTTACAACAGCAGCTGATGGCCAGGAGCTAGCATGGGGAGGACAGGTCAGAGCTGTTCAGGATACAATATACCCCCAGCCATAAAAGCACCAAAACATCAGGGGTAGCTAACCCTGCCCTGCTCCTCTCCCCTGTTATGTGTCGTTTTATAGTGCCAGAGCAGAATAGGGGTCACTAGCTGCTCTGTTCCAGGCCAGGTCAGAATAGAGGTCAGGCTCAGTAGGGCCTGAAGGTGGAGGCTGAGGTGTCCTCGAAGGGGGCCCTGCCATATCAAAAGCCCTGAGTGGGACACGGGGGCCCATCTGGCCCCTGGCAGCAGCATGAGGTAGGAGGTATAGGGGCTATTTCCATGGGGATGGGGTTTTATCTCTGTGCGTTTACTGTCAGAGGTTAGGTTACCCCCCCCACCGTTACACCACCAATGGTAAACAAAGGGTTATGGTGTTGGGTTAATGTTCTATGAGTGAAAAGGGATAGATAGAACATCAGCACAGCCAATGGCTTTGAGAAGGAGCTGCATGGATAACCCAATAAACACTGACCTAGCCAGCCATCTTGTTCAAAGACTAGTTTACAGCGTACTTAGTTGCTCTACTAATCACTGTATGGAGTCCCAGAGGGGACAAACAAGGCAGTCTTATAAAGTAACATCCAGATGTCCTTGAAACCACTGTCTGACTGTCTGACACAGACAAAAACAGGCCCCACAGCTGCTTGCGCCAGTCAATGAGCGCATTATGGATAGAATGGCTGGGTTGTCTACTACGGCTCTCCATTCCATCATCACATACTCCTCCTCCTCCTTCCATCATACTCCTCCTCCTCCCCCCTTTTTGTGGTGTATAAAGCCGGACATTGATATCATTGATATAAAGGTAGCCTCGTGTGCCAGGGTTGTAGAGCAAATGGGACATTAATAGAAAGGAGATGATTGATAAAAAGGAGAAGAGAGGCTACCTTTTTTAGGGGTTGTACTCTGCGGTCAACTCTATCCATATGATATAGCCTCGCTATTAATCCTACGTGCAGACTGAAGGAAAGATTTCTCTATTGTGAGATCAACATAATAGTTATAAACAGACATATTTTCAAGCTGTAAACCATGGAGTAAAACAGACTCATATTTTTCGGTTATGATTTGGTTAGGCAGTTGTTCTAAGCTCATGAGACATTAAGAAATTATATTTAAGCAATAAGGTCCGAGGAGATATATCACGGCTAAGGGCGGTTCTTATGCACGAATCGCAACGGAGTGCCTGGATATTGGCCATATATCAGAAACCCCCGAGGTGCCTTATTGCTATTATGAACTGGTTACCCGTGGTATATGGTCTGATATACCACGGCTGTCAGCCAATCAGCACTCAGGGTTCGAACCACCCAGTTTATAATCTTCAATAACCAATGGGTTCAATAACCAATGGCATTTTAGAATTACCCTGGGGAAATTGTATACCAGATTAGATAGCCAACACAACGTTGTGTCTTTTGCGCATCCCAAAGATAGAAATTGGTTAATCAGGAAACTATTCGAGTCTTTAAAAGAAAAGAGGCCTGTGTCTTTAAAGTTTATGTAGCAACAGAGGGATTGTAGGGATAATGCTATTGGGGCGGCAGATCTGTTACTTCTGACGTTCCAAAGCCTCAGGGAGTTGGCTCATGATTTCTTGTCTTTGATAAGGTCCTAGAAACTTTGTTGTAACTTTGTGATCTGTAAAATCGCCGGTGAAAATTATTAGAATGTTTTTAGTTTTTTTCACCACGGCCATCGATTCACCAGCCTCGGAAAACATGAAAAGATAAAGGATGAATATGTGTCGGTGAATTTGAATGCGCTGTGTTCTATTTAAAAGGGAAAGGGGGAGTATTGTTTTCTATGTAGCTTCCGGGACTAGGCTGTCGGTTCCTTACTTTGAAGTGCGCTGTTTCACCCTGAGTCCAGAACCTAATGGAATAGCCTACAGCAGAGACCTACGGTCTGGCATGGCAGCCTGAAACATTTGCAAAGAAAAGGGGGACACTAAGCAGTGTTTTATTTCCCCTGGAAAAGTACATTTTTCTTTCTGCAACTAACACGAAACAAATTGGACTGTAAAGGGGTCTGGCGTGGAATCGACTATTGTGGATTATTTTTCTGTGGATTAAAAAAACGGATACTTTTGGAAGACCGAACTCGTGGATCGATGGTAAGTTACAAGAGTGTGTTCCTCGCGCTGGCCCCATTGGAGTTCCTTTGATGTTCTGTTGACTTTCTTTGAAGTAATGTGGCTGTATGCACTTTATTTCGTTTGCTAGATACAGAGCTCAAACAAGTATCGTTTGGTGTATTGTGCGATTTATTTTTCGTTGTGATAAGTATTTGGGCAGTTTCTCAACTTTGATACGCTTTTTAGAGGACTATTCATCACGACATAAGTATTTGGAATTCCTCCCCCCATGAGATCGGAATACTTTTCTGTATGGTTGGATGAAGCAATGTAGCTTATTTTACCCACTAAAGATACAAGAGCGTTATGGAATTATGTAGTTGCACATTTATATTATTTCTGGTGCAGAATCTAAACGGTGATGTAGGCTAATGAGGATCTCGATTCGGCTGTCTTATTTCGGAGGCTGAATTGAGGCGATTGATTCGCTTTCGCCGCAAAGTAATTGTTACAAATTCGAAAGGTGATGTTGTTGCAGCCTCTGATCGGAGGCTACAATGTAGCGTTTAGCAGCCATCGGTAGTCGGTTCTGCTTCCATGTCTATAGCCTGTTTCTCGTGGAACATAGCTTGTTTCTCAGAGGCCTTTAAAATGTTTTTATCAATTTGTGGTTCATGTTGGTAAAACAGAAGTCAGAGAAACCGCCTATCATGTTGTAGCTTGGTAAGCCTACTTCAAAAGGCAAGTTCAGTTCTATATCAACGCTTTCCATCACGTTTTCAAAGCATGTCCTGTAGCCTAGTTTAGGAACGTAAAGTCTCTTGGATATGTTTAGGGTTCTGTAGTCTGTTCAATTTTGGCCGTTTCGCTGTTTTGTGAGGTTATGATAAGCAAATAGTGAGCAGAAAGTAGCGTGCACGCCTCGTTGTGGGTTGGTGTCTGTTGGTCGGTGGTGTACTGGACATGTGCTGCGGCGTGTTCAGGATCAGATTGGGCTTGATGGCCAGCTAATTGTTGAGGTGTTCACGAGAACACAGGCTCACTAATATCGATATATTAGTATGCTATTGTGTATAAATGTCGCTCTTTTGCACTTGTATTGCATTCCATTTAGGCTACTTGGTATTTCCGCCCAGAAGATGTTTCTGTGGTCTTGGATTTATAATTTTCCTATGCAGTTAATCAATGAAGTGGAAGCGAGATGATGGGAACTCAAGCTCGTCAGAAGGATCACTCACTCTGTTGGCTGGTTTTACGAATTTACGCTAAACCGTGTTAAGTTATGTTAATGATCACTTTCAACATTGGCTCAGGACGATGTCAGTGAGCACGCCAAATAAAATCGAATGAGTCTTTATGTAAATCTGCCGCACCATTTCTCTCTCTCTCTCTCTCTGAAAGTCTGTAAAGGTTCTGAAAAGACTTCTACTGCATGTATGCCTTTGAAGTTTGCGGTGGTTCTGAGTTTGATTAGATCAATACTTCTGTTTCAGAGAGAAGACTGGCAGAGAAGCTCTCCCGCTGACTAGAGAGAGTGAGGAGATTGTTGTAGCGCTCAGAGGAGGCGAACAACGCACCGGCTTTCTGTTGCTGCTGCCTTCGGAGCCATGAGCAGAGCGCTTATATCGGACCATATCGCCAATAGCTTCCGAGAAGATGCTCCCCGTCCCCCGGTCCCAGGGGAGGAGGGCGAGGTGTTGCCGTGCTACCCCGGCAAACTCGCCATGATGAGACCCCAGGGTACCGCGGTCAAAGCGCTTTTGCTCGCGCCTCCCGGTTACACTGCGAAGAGGAACGAGGATGGACTTGGGGAACCCGAGGGGAGCGCGTCCCCGGATTCGCCGCTAGCCCGGTGGACCAAGTCGTTGCATTCTCTTCTTGGGGATCAAGACGGTGCTCATCTTTTTAGGACATTCCTGGAGCGCGAGAAATGCGTCGACACTTTAGACTTTTGGTTCGCCTGTAATGGTTTCAGGCAGATGGACCTCAAGGATACCAAAACGCTGCGAGTCGCCAAAGCTATTTACAAGCGCTATATTGACACCAGCAGCATAGTTGCCAAGCAGCTCAAGCCTGCGACCAAAACCTTCATTCGGGATAATATCAAGAAGCAACAGATTGATTCGGCTATGTTCGACCAGGCACAGACCGAGATCCAGACCACCATGGAGGAGAGCGCCTACCAGATGTTCTTGACCTCGGACATTTACCTCGAGTATGTGAGGAGCGGGGGCGAGAACCCTGCTCATGTGAACCCTAACGGGCTAGGTAGCCTGAAGCTGGTGTGTGGGTACCTGCCCACCCTGAATGAGGAAGAGGAGTGGAGTTGTAATGATTTCAAAGCCAAAGCGCTGGCTTCTGTGGTTGGACTTTCTGCCCAGGCGCTGAGGGCAACAGTGTCTATGAGGACGGTGGAGGTGATGGAGAAGGGGTACAGGTAAGACACTGGTCCCTTCCTATTTCACATACTATAGCCAACTAATAGGGAAATGTTGGGGAATGCAGTGACTAGCCTAGTGTGAATGGCTCTTTGCAAGCCATGGATAATAACTAGGATATAACATCAAAAGAGCATATACTGTCTCAAAATAGACCGTTTACAGAAGCGTTTTCATCTCGCCTTGCTTGTTAGCTTTGTTTGGGAGATACTTTACACACACTCTCGCTCTTGGTCTCTCTCTCCCCCTAGTGCTCTCTCTCTCTCTCCCCCTAGTGCTCTCTCTCTCTCCCCCTAGCTCTCTCTCTCTCCTCCTAGCTCTCTCTGTGTGTGTGTGTGTGTGTGTGTGTGTGTGTGTGTAGTATAAATGATGTTCTCTAGTCTGAGTGCAGCCCTCTGCTGGCTTGCCTCAGTTTCCGGAGCTTTGAAATAGTTCAGCAGATTGAGGGATCGTCTTCCACGGGAAGTTAACAGAGCACGCCTGGCCTTGGCCCCAGCCTGTCAGCCAATAATACATGATGCCACTGCTCTGCTATGCTGTGCCTCAGCCACACACTGCTCTGCTATGCTGTGCCTCAGCCACACACTGCTTGGGCAATTTCTAAGGATAGGGATAAATCTCCTTGTATCTCAAACATGACAAATAGTAGGCTAGTCATTTGAAATGTTCAGAGCCACTTCAGAGCAGTGGTTCGGTTTCACTTATCTGGACTTCATGGTCATATGTGTTTACATATCTATACATGTCAGATATTGGGGGAAAAGGGAGTGGTGTTTAGCAGAATGTAGACCACGTTGCTACAGGTGAATATTTATTCATATCATACATACCTCAGTTGTATCCTCCCCTTACAGCTCCTATATAAACAGACTGTATTTACCTTATCTTAATGGGAGTGATATGACAACTTGCTAATGTGCTAATCCAACAAGCCATTGATTGATTAGCTGGTCTGTATATGGATGAGGGTCGCAGTAGGACCCGAATCAGCTTATGAGGCCCAACCCAAGGTCAGATGGTTGTCATGAATCAATGGCCATTGACTTGTCAGACAAACCACGTTGAACATTTCTGAAGAGGGAGTCTATCAGGCTTTAGAGCCCCGGTGCCAGACTGGTGTTTGGCCTGCAGGGAGGGGAATTGGGCTACTTTTGAGTGGTTTTGGCTGGATTCTGGCTCTGATTGGATAGAAAGTGTCAATAGAATCAACACACTATAGGGGAGGGACCAGGAAGAACATGTGTTGACAACCCAGTCTGCCCCATAGGAGGATTGAGAAGGACATGGGTTCGTATCCCAGTGAGGCTTCAGTTCAGACCGATCTCCATTATTCCATCACATGGTTAGGTGGTCTTGTTCTGGTTTTTAATCAGACTGATAGGGAGTCAGGGGCACCCCTCCACTACCTCTGTAGCTGCTTTCCTCTCCCTGGCATGTGGAACTAATTTCTTCTCCCTCAATCAGATTATTCACAAAAACCACTGAGCAGCGACAGCAAATTCATTCTCTTTATTTTTTTTCTTTTAACCCCTATCTCTCCCTCGCTCTCCTTTTCACCCTCTCAATTGTTTACTGTGATTTTCCTCTGATTCCCCCATCTCTTTTTTTCTCATCTTTTATCTCTTCCTTTTGAAAACGCTGGGATGTGGGGACTAGGTGTACTTTAGAGGGAGTAAGCGGAAAGGAAGGACAGAAACGGGTTGGGGGGGGTCTCTTCCTGAAAGAAAGCAAAAGAATGAATGAGGGGGTGAGAGAGCGAGAGGGAGATATGTGAGGCCAGCTGTGCTAAATACCTGAGAGTTTGCAAGCCCCTCTGAAGGCCAGGTTGGAGCTGGGGCCTATGGCTTTAGTCATGCTGGGCCCCTCTCTCTCTTCCTCTCTATCCCTCTCCAACTCTCTGGCTCTCTCCTGCCATTGGGCTGCTCATAAAGAAGAGGCCCTGCTTCCCCCTTTTCTCTTCTCTCCTTTCTTTCCTTTCCCTACACACTCTCACGCTTCCTCTTTTTTTTTCTTCCCCCTCTCTTACCTGGCTGTGAGCTCAGGTTCTCTCCCTCTCCCTCTTCTTCCTCTTCTCTCATTCCCCCTTAGTTTCCTCTGCTGGGGGAGGAATGCATCACAGCAGGAGGTGATGGGCTGTGAAGCAAGAGTTTTATTGTTTATTTCACTTGCTTTGGCAATGTAAACATATATTTCCCATGCCAATAAAGAGAGGGAGCTAGAGGGATTGGTCAGTTTTAGGGCCAGTTTGACTATGATAGGTAGCGTAGTGGTTAGAGCGTTGGACCAGTAACCAAAAGGTTGCTGTATCGAATCCCTGAGCTGACGAGGTAAAAATCTATCGTTCTGCCCCTGAGCAAGGCAGTTAATCCACTGTTCCCCGGGCGCCGAAGATGTGGATGTTGATTAAGGCAGCTCCCCGCACCTCTCTGATTCAGAAGGGTTAAATGCGGAAGACACATTTCAGTTGAAGAAATTCAGTTGTACAGCTGACTAGGTATCCCCTTTCCCCTTTCCTACTAGCAATGGGCTACAGCAGCCAAAGCCTCAAACAGAGAGGGAAGTGTCCTGGTCACCCTGGAAATGTACTTACACACACACACACACAGCTGTACCGCTCTCCCCCTGCTCCCTCACCCCAGGGGGAGGGGCATGAAGCCCCCCCCAGACAGAGAACCCTGTCACATTCCTCAGGCCCTGGAGTGTGGTGGAACTCCAAGTCATTACTGTCTGAGACACACGCCACACTAGTGTTGTCACAATACCAGTATCGCCATACTAGGAATCAAAGAAAACAAAACATGAAGTGGACAAAATTTCTTGAGGAAAACGGTCGTAATGTTGGAAAAAACTGCCTTATGTTGTCCCCCGGGAGTCACATTAGTTTTGTTTGTGCAAGCTATAGCACATGATATTTTACGAAAGTAGGTTTTAAAGGACCATAGATTTCAGTCTGCTTCGTGTTTTCTTTTTTTGCCAAGGAAAATCTGGTATGATAGTATCAAAATACTGGTGTCGTGACAACACATTCTCACACACTTTCTCTCTCTCTCTCTCTCTCACACACACACACACACACACACACACACACAAAAGGACTAGTTTCAAGTTGGCAGCATAGGTCCCCAAATATCTACAACCCAGTTACACTTATTTCACAAGAAGAGAAATTAACGCCCTATGGCCTTAGCTCTGGTCTAGACAGATGAAAGGTATTAGTGTATATCTGATGTATTGCTACCTGACTCATGTATTTAAACTGCATTGTCCTGTGTGTGTAGGTCCCACAGGCGAGGGGACCCGGTCAACCCGTACCATGTGGGCTCATTTGCCCCAGCCACCAGCACCAACGACAGCGAGGTGTCCAGTGACGCCATGACAGACGACTCCATGTCCATGACCGACAGCAGTGTGTAAGTAGAGGTTAATGCTTTAAATTGTGTGTTTTCTAAGGGAAATGACTGTAGCCTCTCTGGTTTGGTGTATACTGATGGTTACTGTTGTGGGAAGAGTGTCATGGGAAGTATTGTTTGGGAATGTTCTGGGAAAGAGTTTTGATTCAGAGCCTCTTAGCCGAACTTGAACAGTGTTTGTGGTTTTCCTGACTTGTCCTTGTCTCTGTGGGGGCGAGAGGCACAACTGGCCATGGGAACCTTCAGACAACTGGCCATGGGAACCTTCAGACAACTGGCCATGGGAACCTTCAGACAACTGGCCATGGGAACCTTCAGACAACTGGCCATGGGAACCTTCAGACAACTGGCCATGGGAACCTTCAGACAAACTTATGGACTGTATGGAAAGAGTTTTTGTCGCACAAACTGAGCCTGTCATCTGATGCTAGCTCCTTTTGAGGGGGTTCTAAGGAGGTTCTCCGGTTCTAGGCCTCGGTACAACTCACCTGGAATCTCTTACTGTGTCAGGATTAGGAAACCCTCTCGAGACCCCCCCCCCCCCCCCCCCCCNATGGTGGGAGAGATGTGATGAGGTATTAGAGTCATGGCTGTAGTTTCTCATGACACATGGCCGTAATCAATGACACAAGAGAAAGCAATACATTTCATGGGCTCCTTTTTCTCTGGTTCATATAAAGTCAATGATCTAAGTAGACCAGACCCAGCTGCTAATGCATTGGTGCCTATGGTAGAGCCACCCCTTAAGTAGACTGGAACTGGGACCATTTTTCCCCGATGGTAAACAGCCTTTATGGGATATCGTCATTTATCACCCGTCTTTGACAGTAATGTAGTCTTAAAGTCAGCTGTTCAGGATGACCTTGGGCCTTTTGATCACATGACACTTATCACTGGAACTGCTAGCTCGCAAACTGTAGTTCCTGTGAATCACAACCTAGCTAAAGAATCCTGTCTGGAATAGAAATGACTTTACTTTACAGCCAAGGGAGGGGTTTAGAAGGTTTAGTAGAGTATAGCAGCTATAAAGAGTTTATGATACTTGTCTGTAACTTTCTGACTGCCTGACCAGTGTATATCTAGACAGGCCTAATCAAAGCACCGGTATGGACCCCTAGATAGTACAGGCCTAGTATCCTGTGCTGTACTCTGACCCCTAGATAGTACAGGCCTAGTATCCTGTGCTGTACTCTGACCCCTAGATAGTACAGGCCTAGTATCCTGTGCTGTACTCTGACCCCTAGATAGTACAGGCCTAGTATCCTGTGCTGTACTCTGACTCCTAGATAGTACAGGCCTAGTAACAGCGACGGAGACGAAAGCCTCCAAAGCCACACACAAGCTTCCTGGTTGTTTTTTTGACTCTCCTCATTTCAGATGAGAATATCTCTGTCTTTATGACGGTTAAAAAGGCTGGGCGTCACACCAAAAATGTTCATCTCATTTCTAGATAAAGAAAATAAAAAAGGGAGGTGGGGGGGGGGGGGGTTATATCTTATTTATGGATTTGCTTGGACGCTGGGGAATGCAGCTGCGCAGACTTCAAACATTACCTTATCTCACAAACCAGCCTTTTGATGTGGGGAGATCAGAGGCAGGCTTGCCAAATGAAGACTGGAGCGGTTCGAGGAGGGGAGGGAGGCAATGCGCATGACTGTGGGGTTTCAAAGCTACAGTGAGACAAGCGGCGGTCGGGTGCACTACTGGCTAGGCTAGGTCACTGAGACACTGGTGTTTTTATAGGGCAGGGCTCACCTGGCCCGGTAGAGAAACACTGGGTTTTGCTCTTGGTTGGTGTGAACGAAGTGCCTTCAGGCAATACTAGATCAGAGTTGTATTTTGACTTGGTCAGCCATAGGCATGGTTTAAAAGAGCTCTGTGTGGATTGGCCAGGCTTGATGGGCCCTATACTATGATTGCATAATGTATATGGAGGGTGATCTGAGAGGAGAGATTTGGCTGTGATGTTTTATTAGCCTACATGATTTGATCATTCTCTCCCTGTAGAACTGACACTTTGATCAGTGGGTTTGTGTGTGCACATTCCAAACAGTATAGTTTGCTTCTAGACTAGTCTTTTCAGTGGGATTCCAGGGCAAGTCAATGGCGGGATGCTAATGCTAACTTTGTGTGTACTGCTGGTGATGAATGCTAACAGCTAAAGCCTGGCACAGCTCTCTGAGAGGGCTGAGTGATCCTTTCTGGGCTCAGTTGAAAGGAAGTGCAGGGGTGTGTGGTGAAGTGCCCACTGCTCAGGGAGCCATGGCTGGAGATGAGTGTCAGTTTTGGGGCAGATGAAATCCCCTACTCTGCCAGACACACTGACCTGAGACCTAGCAGAAACCCTATCCAATGTTCACCTCTTGCTCACTATACCTCAGATTCAGAATTGACCTGAAATATAATGTATTTTTTATCTGGGTTATATAGGGGGTGATTGAAATAGCTATTAGGTGACCAATGAGCTGCATCCTGGTTGTGTGTGTGTGTTGTATTGCTGTGTCTGATTGGCTGTTTGACCTGTGTATCCTGTGCGTTTCCCTGCCAGAGATGGAATCCCTCCCTACAAGCTGGGCTCCAAGAAGCACCTGCAGAGAGAGATGCAGCGCAACATGAGGATGAACAGCCAAGTCTCCCTACCTGCCTTCCCTGTAAGTGTACACACACACACACACACACACACACACACACACACACAAATGTCCTATTGCCCCACTTATTAGTGCTTTTCAGTAGTGCAACATCCATTTCCATGGTCTCTATTCAGGTATGCTGTTCTATGTATAGTACCACCATCTCTGTTCCACGTCTTCCATTCAACTACTACAACAACAAAGATCTGAGAGCAAAGCAGATGTCAAAGTCCCCCTCCTACACACCACCCCTCGCTACCTTTGTAACCCACACCCCCGTTGGGTTCCTTGAAGTCTGCAGGAGACTGTTTCTAAGCTGTTTATCCGGTGCATTCTAAAGACCTTGTCTTCTCTTCACACACTGATGATGAAAATATACACAGAATGGAGAGATGGGGGAGATCTCCCTCTCTCTCTGGGCTTTATCTGGAGGCTCTAGAATCAACCGCCGGCTCCTCCACACACACACACACACACACACACACAGCGCTTTGATCAGAGGATGAATGGTGCAAGCGCAGAGGAAAGTGACAACTTCCAACAGCGCTTGTCCCCCTTTTTTCCCTCCACCCCCCCTCGCCCCTCTCCCTCTTCAGCCTGCACCCCTCAACCCCTCCCCTTAAATGAGGGATGAGTTGGAGTGTGTCGGGGGGAGTTGGTAACTGACGGCTTTGGAAAGGCCAAAAGAAAGGAAAGAAGAGAGTTGGAGAGGGGAGACATGGGAAATGAGTTTTGGGAAGGGCAAACTAGCAACATCAGTAGCTAGTTGAATCAAACTTTTTGACCCCTTTCTCTTCTCCTCACAAATGTATGCTTTCTTAAAAGAGAGTCAAAGATTCTCTCACCATCTTTGTGCCCTTTCACACTCCCTTTCTTGCTCCCCTTTCTTGTTTTTGTTTGCCCTCTGATTGGGGGATAGCTGCCACTGCCATGATGCAGCAAGAGCCTCAGGACGTGGGTCGGGCAGACAGCCTCTGTCTCTCTGTTTCACTCTGTCTGTCTTCTCTCCCTTCATCTCCACTACAAAGAGATGGGAGGAACAAAAAGAGAGGAAGAGGAATCCAGAAAGCCCCAGTGCAAAAATGACAATGATAAAATAACACATACATACACAAGGGGGATAATGACTACTGTACCTCAGAGGTGCCCAGCATGCAAAAGCGAAATACATTACCCCTGCTCCTCTCTGATCTCCCTCCATCTCCCTCCGTCCCCTGCTGCCTGCACACATCTCCCCACCTTCTCCTCCTTTTAATCCTCCCTTTCCTTCTCCCCCCTGTCGATATGTGACTTTTATTCCTAGATGTAAAGCCACTGCCCTCCCTTCTCCCTCCCTCCCCTAGTGAATGTTTGATATTTGACGAGGGCCCTTTGAAGTGTACAGACTTCAGAGGGGAAGTGCTGATGGCTTGGTTGCACTACAGAGGGAACGTGCAGAGAGCCCAGGCTCCAAGGAGTGTAACCAACTGCCACCACAGACCCAAGGGCCAGGGGTGGCACTGCCAGGGGTGGAGGGGGCACTTCCAGCGGTGGAGGGGGCACTGGGGCAGGGATGAGATGGCTAGCAGGGATGGGGGGATGAGAGGAGGAGAGTGCTCAGGTGGAAGACAGATGTGGACACCGACCCCTCCTTTAACAGTGTTACAGCTCTTGTCTTAACTCTCTCCATCCCTCTCTCTGTCTCTCTCCTTCCCTCTCTCCCTCCATAGCGGACACAGAGATGTCCTAAGGAGATGACTCCGGTGGAGCCGGCAGCGTTTGCGTCTCAGCTCATCTCTCGTCTGGAGCGGCTGAAAAGAGAACAGGAGACCATGAGCTCCCTGGAGGAGAGGCTGCAGCAGATGCAAGAGGTGTGTGTGGATGAACTAGTAGTCCTTATCTCAGAGGTCTATGCCAATGGTCTAATTGTTTCCTTGATTGTGTCATTCAATACCGTTCTTCTTCCCTGTCCATGTGTGTATGTTTGTCATTGAGATCTCCTAACTTAACCGTTCTGTTGTGGCTGTGTGTAGGAGGAGGAGAGGGACGAGGCTGAGGTGCCCGGCAGTAGTGCCCCCCTGCTCTCCGCCCACCCCCTGTCCCTCCAGCCCACCGGCGCCAACGACGAGGACCCCCAGGCCATCCTGGACGACCACATGTCCCGTGTCCTAAAAACCCCTGGCTGCCAGTCCCCCACCACCGTGGCCCGCCACTCGGCCTGCTCTCCAGAGCACAGGACTCTTTCCCGGGGAGGCCCCGGTCTCAAACCCCTGGTCTCACCCGGGGCCTCCAGCCCCAGTGGCACCTCCAGCTTAGGGGGCTTCTCAGTAGGTTTCACCCCAGGAAGGGCCCTCTCCCTGGGCAGGCCCAGCAGCACCAAGCACATCCACCACCACTACATCCACCACCATGCCGGTTCCAAGAGCAAGGAGCAGATGGAGAGGGAGGCGGCCCAGAGGGTGTTGTATCTGTGCCCGGTGCGTTCTGGAGGGGCGGAGGGGGGTCCCCCTTACCCACGCAGTCGCAGCCTGGGCAGGGAGATGGCGTCCTGTGGCAGCAGTCCCGCAGAGTCCAACATGGGGCGCTCCAGTTCCCTTTCCCGAGGGGGGTGTCGGTCGGGGGCTGAGGAGGGGGCTGAGGTCGTGTCCCTCCAGCTTCCCAGCAACAGCACAGACCACTCCCAGAACGTGTGGCAGTGGATCCTGGAGAGTGACCGGCAGGGCAAGCACCACAAACCCCACAGGTAGGGCAGTCTAGCCTCTCCACTTCCTGTTGTAGTCCTCTCCCAATGCCTCAGAACTACATTTCCCTTCACTTGTTTTCCTTTCATTGCAACTTATTTATTGTAGTCCTCAGTACATTTAAACACTATTTTCATCACTTCGTTTCACAATCGCATCCCATAGTCATTTTACATGCATTCAATGTACATTTCCCAACATTCCCCACAATTGGCTCCGCCCGCTTCCTTCCATTCTCCATGCTGATTGGCTGTTTTTATCTTTGACAGTACCCAGAGCACTAAGAAGGCGTATGGTGGCGGAGCGGCGTCCAACCAGACACACACGTGGGGTGGAGGAGGTGCCAGCGTCCATCTCCGTGCCCACCAGCCCGCCCATCCCTTCATCCAGGACCCGGCCATGCCCCCCCTGCCCCCGCCCAACACCCTGTCCCAGCTGGAGGAGGCCTGTCGCAGACTAGAGGAGGCCTCCGTTTCCAAACCCCCCAAACAGAGGTAGGCGCCGCACCTCGACCCGGACACACTACAAGGAAGATGTTGATACTTTCACTAAAACGTTGGTTCTAGTTTTCCCTGTAGACAGTGGAGTGCACATTGACACTGCATTGATCAGTTGTTTTACTATACCATTGTGATTACTACAGTGTTGAAACCTGTCTGTGCTTAGATAGTATATGTGTGATGCCGGAGACTGTACTACCACATTGTACTGTAATAACGTTTGTCTATTGTTTTCTTCCCACCAGACACTCTACATCCAGCCTCCAGAGAGAGAAGTGCCACCCTATGCCTGTCCAGAGTGGGCCCTGTGCAGCCTCATCCCCCCCTGGTCCCTGTCCAGTGCCGTCCCCCCTCAGCCCTGCACTCACCCCTGGTCCCGGCTCCGGCCCTGCTGCTTCTCTCCAAACAGAAGAGTACGCATCTCATCCCTCTGCTCCTCCTCTGTTCACTAACATGATACAGGAAGATATGCATTCACACACACGCATGTGAAGTTCCATTTTCATCAGGCCAGCCTTGTCAGCTTTTTTCTTTCTCGCCTCCCTGATCTCTTTGGTGTGTGTGTGTGTGTTGTAGTCCTTGCCCCCTGACTGCTGAGCCGTCTTTCATGGTGCTGAATTGGCTGACCTTCAGAGAGCAGTTCTAGAACAGAACAGGCCCTAGTTAGCCTCCCTCCTTCTGAAGTAATGCTACAAAGCCTTGGACATGGCTGAAGGGGAGCAGAGAGCACACACACACACCCCGCTCTCCTCTTTCTAGACAGATGTTATCTACTCTCTAGTCAACCATCAGTCTTTTCTAGAATTCATTATTCTAGATCATATACCAGCCTTTACTCCTGCCCTGGTCCCCTTCCTCTGTCTTTCTGTGTAGCAATAGCTACTACCCACCAAGCTTGTTAATAATACTCTTCTATAGGGGAAAGTAAAAGTCTGTGCTCACACCTCTCTCCTCTCTCCCCCTCAGACTGAGAGAGACCAACAGGGTGCTGCAGCAGCAGGTGGCAACAGGCTGCCATGTTGCTCCAGCCATGGGTAGTGAGACAGAGGTAACCTACTTCTTCTGTGGTGAGGAGATCCCCTACCGTAGGCGGATGAAGACACACAGCCTCACACTGGGACACTTTAAAGAACAGCTCCGCAAGAAGGGACACTACAGGTATGGAGAAGGGATACTACGGCACACATTCAATGCACGGACACACACATTCATGCATACACAGTCTGACAATCTCACACATACGGTGACTGATATGATCAGCTTGGTAAGAAGGGGACACACACACACACTCTAGAAAAACATCCCCCCCACAAAGTGTCTTCATAGCTCCATTAGTTTCCCAGATCTCCTCCCCAGCTGGTATTTAACCTTTATTTAACTAGGCAAGTCAGTT
>QNTS01003468.1:86323-99185 GCA_003317085.1 Hucho hucho | reverse complement strand
CACCAGAACATCACATTCATCAGTAATAAGGTCCTCAATCAGCTGTCTGAATTACCCTAGAGACACCAGATCACATTCATCAGTAATAAGGTCCTCAATCAGCTGTCTGAATTACCCTAGAGGCACCAGAACATCACATTCATCAGTAATAAGGTCCTCAATCAGCTTTCTGAATTACCCTAGAGACACCAGAACATCAGTAATAAGGTCCTCAATCAGCTTTCTGAATTACCCTAGAGACACCAGAACATCACATTCATCAGTAATAAGGTCCTCAATCAGCTTTCTGAATTACCCTAGAGACACCAAAACATCACATTTAAGGGCATTTTGAAGATTGTTCCATAAGCTGCAAGAAAAGTAAAAGCTGATTTACCTAACTCAGTAGAGACCAAATTAATTTCCAGAGTTAGCCATCCCTGAGACCGGGGGTGGTAAACTAGTATGTCTATAGTTTAGTAATGATGTTAGGTACAGTGGGACGCTTCGTTAAAGGGCTTTATAAATGAAAACACAGCAATGTATCAACCTACGTGACATCAGAGGACCAACCAAATTTCCGATAGAGAATGCAGTGATGAGTACGAAAAATGTTTCCCTTAATAAAGTGCAGTGTGTTATGATAAACTGCATCTGACAGCTTTAATGAAGTGGCAGCTGCGTTCATATAGATGATGTGGCCATAGTCTAGGACCCGATAGGAACGTCGACTGAATATTCAGCTTTCTACTATGTAGCGAGAGGCAGGACCTATTTCAATTCTATAACACCATACAAGGTTAGTTATTACATCAGTTATTAGGCTATTTATTATTACATTAAAAACTATACAAGGTTAGATTACATCTCATTATATCATAAGATAACAACTATACAAGGTTAGATTACATCTTATTATGTTATAAGATAACAACTATACAAGGTTAGATTACATCTTATTATGTTATAAGATAACAACTATACAAGGTTAGATTACATCTTATTATGTTATAAGATAACAACTATACAAGGTTAGATTACATCTCATTATATCATAAGATAACAACTATACAAGGTTACATCTTATTATATTATAAGATAACAACTATACAAGGTTACATCTCATTATATCATAAGATAACAACTATACAAGGTTACATCTTATTATATTATAAGATAACAACTATACAAGGTTAGGTTACATCTCATTATATCATAAGATAACAACTATACAAGGTTACATCTCATTATATCATAAGATAACAACTATACAAGGTTACATCTTATTATATTATAAGATAACAACTATACAAGGTTAGATTACATCTTATTATGTTATAAGATAACAACTATACAAGGTTACATCTTATTATGTTATAAGATAACAACTATACAAGGTTAGATTACATCTTATTATATTATAAGATAACAACTATACAAGGTTAGATTACATCTTATTATGTTATAAGATAACAACTATACAAGGTTAGATTACATCTTATTATATTATAAGATAACAACTATACAAGGTTAGATTACATCTTATTATATTATAAGATAACAACTTTACAAGGTAGGTTATTACATCCTCTTACTGTGCAGTGCATTCGGAAAGTATTCAGACCCCTTTGACTTTTTCCACAATTTGTTACATTACAGCCTTATTCTAAAATGGATTGAATAAAAATAATTCCTCAGCAATCTACACACAATACCCCATAATGACATCACAATACCCCATAATGACATCACAATACCCCATAATGACAAAGCGAAAACAAATGTGTTAAAAATAAATAACAGAAATAAGTTATTTACGTCAGTATTCAGACCGTTTGCTATGAGACTCGAAAGTGAGCTCAGGTGCTTCCTGTTTCGATTGATCATCCTTGAGATGTTTCTACAACTTGATTGGAGTCCACATGTGGTAAAATCAATTGATTGGACATGATTTGGAAAGGCACACACCTGTCTATTTAAGGTCCCGCAGTTGACAGTGCATGTCAGAGCAAAAACCAAGCCATGAGGTCGAAGGAATTGTCCATACAGCTCCGAGACAGGATTGTGTCGAGGCACAGCTCTGGGGAAGGGTACCAAAACATTTCTTTAGCATTGAAGGTCCCTAAGAACACAGTGGCCTCCATCATTCTTAAATGGAAGAAGTTTGGAACCACCAAGACTCTTCCTAGAGCTGGCCGCCCGGCCAAACTGAGCAATCGGGGGAGATGGGCCTTGGTCAGGGAGTTGACCAAGAACCCAATGGTCACTTTGACAGAGCTCTAGAGTTCCTCTGTGGAGATGAGAGAAACTTCCAGAAGGACAACCATCTCTGCAGCACTCCACCAATCAGGCATTTATGGTAGAGTGGCCAGACGGAAGCCACTCCTCAGTAAAAGGCACATGACAGCCCGCTTGGAGTTTGTCAAAAGGCACCTTAAGACTCTCAGAACTTTAGAAACAATATTCTCTGGACTAATGAAACCAAGATTGAACTTTTCGGCTTGAATGCCAAGCGTCACCTCTGGAAGAAATCTGGCATGGTGGTGGCAGCATCATGCTGTGGGGAAGTTTTACAGCAGCAGGGACTGGAAGACTAGTCAGGATCGAGGGAAAGATGAATGGAGCAAAGTACAGAGAGATCCTTGATGAAAACCTGCTCCAGAGCGCTCAGGACCTCAGACTGGGGTGAAGGTTCACCTTCCAACAGGACAACGACCCTAAGCACACAGCAAGACAACACAGGAGTGGCTTCGGGACAAGTCTATGAATGTAATTGAGTGGCCCAGCCAAAGCCCGGACTTGAACCCGATCAAACATTTCTGGAGAGACCTGAAAATAGCTGTGCAGCAACGATCAAATCACATCAAACTTTATTTGTCACATCCGCCGAATACAACAGGTGTAGACCTTACAGTGAAATGCTGAATACAGCAGGTGTAGACCTTACAGTGAAATGCTGAATACAACAGGTGTAGACCTCACAGTGAAATACTTACTTACAAGCCCTTAACCAACAATGCAGTTTAAGAAAGAGTTATATTTACCAAATTCCGGGTCAATGTGCGGGGGGTACAGGTTAGTCGAGGTTTGTACATGTAGGTCGGGATAAAGTGACTATGCATAAATAATTAACAGCAATTAGCAGCCGTGTAAAATCAAATTGGGGGGGTCAATGTAAATAGTCTGGTGGCCATTTGATTAATTGTTCAGTAGTCTTATGGCTTGGGGGTATTTGTATTTCTATTTATTATGGATCCCCATTAGTTCTTGCCAAGGCAGCAGCTACTCTTCCTGGGGTTTATTATGGATCCCCATTGGTTCCTGCCAAGGTAGCAGCTACTCTTCCTGGGGTTTATTATGGATCCCCATTAGTTCCTGTCAAGGCAGCAGCTACTCTTCCTGGGGTTTATTATGGATCCCCATTAGTTCCTGTCAACGCAGCAGCTACTCTTCCTGGGGTTTATTATGGATCCCCATTAGTTCCTGCCTAGGCAGCAGCTACTCTTCCTGGGGTTTATTATGGATCCCCATTAGTTCCTGCCAAGGCAGCAGCTGCTCTTCCTGGGGTTTATTATGGATCCCCATTAGTTCCTGCCAAGGAAGCAGCTACTCTTCCTGGGGGCCAGCAATATTAAGGCTGTTTATACCATTTTAAAACATTACAATACATTCACAGATTTCACAACACACTGTGTGCCCTCAGGCCCCTACTCCACCACTACCACATATCTACAGTACTACATCCATGTGTATGTATAGGGCGTATGTTATCGTGTGTGTGTGTGTATCGGTGTCTATGTTTGTGTCTATGTTTGTGTTGCTTCACAGTGCCCGCTGTTCCATAAGGTGTTTTTTTAATCTGTTTTATAAATCAAATATAAATCAAATTTTACTGCTTGCGTCAGTTACCTGATGTGGAATAGAGTTCCATGTAGTCATGGCTCTATGTAGTACTGTACGCCTCCCATAGTCTGTTCTGGACTTGGGGACTGTGAAGAGACCTCTTGTGGCATGCCTTGTCGGGTATGCATGGGTGTCTGAGCTGTGTGTCAGTAGTTTAGACAGACAGCTCGGTGCTTTCAACATGTCAATACCTCTCATAAATACAAGTAGTGATGAAGTCAATCTCTCCTCCACTTTCAGCCAGGAGAGATTGACATGCATATTATTAATGTTTGCTCTCTGTGTACATCCAAGGGCCAGACGCGCTGCCCTGTTCTGAGCCAATTGCAATTTTCCTAAGTCCTTTTTGTGGCACCTGACCACACAACTGAACAGTAGTCCAGGTGTGACAAAACTAGGGCCTGTAGGACCTGCCTTGTTGATAGCGCTGTTAAGAAGGCAGAGCAGTGCTTTATTATGGACAGACTTCTCCCCATTTTAGCTACTGCATCAATATGTTTTGACCATGACAGTTCACAATCTAGTGTTACTCCAAGCAGTTTAGTCATCTCAACTTGCTCAATTTCCACATTATTTATTACAAGATTTAGTTGAGGTTTAGGGTTTATTCAATGATGTCCCAAATACAATGCATTTAGTTTTAGAAATATTTAGGGATAACTTATTCCTTGCCACCCACTCTAAAACTAACTGCTGCTCTTTGTTGAGTGTTGCAGTCATTTCAGTCACTGTAGTAGCTGACCTGTATAGTGTTGAGTCATCCACATACATAGACACTCTGGCTTTACTCAAATCAGTGGCATGTTGTTAGTATAAAATGAAAAAAGCAAGGGGCCTAAACAGCTACTCTGAGGAATTCCTGATTCTAACTGGATTATATATGAGGCTTCCATTAAAGAACACCCTCTGTGTTCTGTTAAATCTTTATCCACAATATATCAAGGGGTGTTAAGCCATAACATACGTTTTTCCAGCAGCAGACTATGATCGATAATGTCAAAAGCTGCACTGAAGTCTAACAAGACAGCCCCCACAATCATTTTATCATTTCTCTCAGCCAATCATCAGTCATTTGTGTAAGTGCTGTGCTTGTTGAGTGTCCTTCCCTATAAGCGTGCTGAAAGACTGTTGTCAATTTGTTTACTGTAAAATAGCATTGTATCTGGTCAAACACCATTTTTTCCAGAAGTTTACTAAGGGTTGGTAACAGGCTGATTGGTCGGCTATTTGAGCCAGTAAAGTGGGTAGCGGAACCTGAAGGAGCTTGAGAGGATCTGCAGAGAAGAATGGGAGAAACTCCCCAAATACAGGTGTGCTAAGCTTGTAGCGTCATACCCAAGAAGACTCTAGGCTGTTATCACTGCCAAAGGTGCTTCAACAAAGTACTGAGTAAAGGGTCTGAATACTGATGCAATAGTGATATTTTATTTTAATTATTTTTAATACATTTGCTAAAATGTAAAAAAAAAAAATGTTTTTGCTTTGTCATTATGGGGTATTGTGATGTCATTATGCGGTATTGTGATGTCATTATGGGGTATTGTGATGTCATTATGCGGTATTGTGATGTCATTATGGGGTATTGTGTGTAGATTGATGAGGGGAAAAAAACGATTTAATCAATTTTAATTAAGGCTGTAATGTAACAAAATGTGGAAAAGTCAAGTGGTCTGAATACTTCCCGAAGCACTGTATATATACATTATACTGCATAGATGGAGTTTTACAGTAGTCTAGATGGAGTGTTACAGTAGTCTAGATGGAGTGTTACAGTAGTCTACATGGAGTGTTACAGTAGTCTACTGTAGATGTTACTATAGAATATGTAAAGTGCGTTACACTCTGTCTCTCTCCATTCTTCTCTCCCTCCTCCAGGTGTATACCTTTAACTCTGTGCGTAAGTCCATGTCCACGGTGGTCCAGCAACGAGACGGATCCTTCAGACTGTACAGTAAAGGAGCTTCTGAGATACTACTGAAGAAGTGAGGGAGGAGGAGGAGGGGGGAGGAGGAGAGGGAGGGATGTAGAAACAAAACCAATTAAATGTACACCGTACTTCTCAACAATATCACTAATTCTACTAATATCTCTCTCTCTCTCAATTCAATTCAATTCAATTCAATTTAAGGGCTTTATTGACATGGGAAACATATGTTAACATTGCCAAAGATAATAAACAAAAGTGAAATAAAACATAAAAATGTACAGTAAACATTAAACTCACAAAAGTTCCAAAAGAATAAAGACATTTACGAATGTCATAGTATGTGCAAATAGTTCAAGTACAAAAGGGAAAATAAATAAACATAAATATGGGTTGTATTTACAATGGTGTTTGTTCTTCACTGGTTGCCCTTTTCTTGTGGCAACAGGTCACACATCTTGCTGCTGTGATTGCACACTGTGGTATTTCACCCAATAGATATGGGAGTTTATCAAAATTGGGTTTGTTTTCAAAATCTGTGTAATCTGAGGGAAATATGTATCTCTAATATGGTCATACTTTTGGCAGGAGGTTAGGAAGTGCAGCTCAGATTCTACCTCATTTTGTCGGCAGTGTGCACATAGCCTGTCTTCTCTTGAGAGCCAGGTCTGCCTACAGCAGCCTTTCTCAATAGCAGGGCTATGCTTACTGATGCCGTACATAGTCAAGGCTTTCATTAAGTTTGGGTCATTTACAGTGGTCAGATATTCTGCCACTGTGTACTCTCTGTTTAGGGTCAAATAGCATTCTAGTTTGCTTAGCTTTTTTGTTAATTCTTTCCGATGTGTCAAGTAATTATCTTTTTGTTTTCTCATGATTTGGTTGGGTCTAATTGTGTTGCTGTCCTGGGGCTCTGTGGGGTCTGTTTGTGTTTGTGAACAGAGCCCCAGGACCAGCTTGCTTAGGGGACTCTTCTCCAGGTTCATCTCTCTGTAGGTGAAGGCTTTGTTGTGGAAGGTTTGGGAATCGCTTCCTTTTAGGTGGTTGGTGAATTTAACGGCTCTTTTCTGGATTTTGATAATTAGCCAGTTTCGGCCTAATTCTGCCCTGCATACATTATTTGGAGTTTTACCTTGTACACAGAGGATTTTTTTTGCAGAATTCTGCATGCAGAGTCTCAATTTGGTGTTTGTCCCATTTAGTAAATTCTTGTTTGGTGAGCGATCCTAATTGGTATGTCGAATTGTATGTTCCTTTTGATGTCATAGAAGGCCCATCTTGCTTTGTCTCTCAGCTCGTTCACAGCTTTGTGGAAGTTTCCTGTGGCGTTGATGTTTAGGTATTCGAGGTATGTATAGTTTATGGTTTTTGTGTGCTATAGGGCAATGGTGTCTAGATGCATGTTGTATTCGTGGTCCTGGCAACTGGACCTTTTTTGGAACACCATTATTTTTGTCTTACTGAGATTTACTGTCAGTGCCTAGGTCTGACAGAATCTGTGCAGAAGAACTAGGTGCCGCTGTAGGTCCTCCTTGGTTGGGGACAGAAGCACCAGATCATCAGCAAACAGTAGACATTTGACTTCACATTCTAGTAGGGTGAGGCCGGGTGCTGCAGACTGTTCTAGTGCCCTCGCCATTTCATTGACATGTATGTTGAAGAGGGTGGGGCTTAAACTGCATCCCTGTCTCACCTCACAGCCCTGTGGAAAGAAATGTGTGTTTTTGTCAATTTTAACCACACACTTGTTGTTTGTTTACATGGATTTTATAATGTTGTATGTTTTTCCCCCAACACCACTTTCCATCAATTTGTATAGCAGGCCCTCATGCCAAATTGAGTCTAAAGCTTTTTTAAATCAACAAAGCAAGAGAAGAATTGTTTTGGTTTGTTTGTTTGTCAATTAGGATGTGCAGGGTGAATACGTGGTCTGTCGTACGGTAATTTGGTAAAACGCCAATTTGACATTTGCTCAGTACATTGTTTTCACTGAGGAAATGTACGAGTCTGTTAACCTCTCTGCGCTAGGTGGGACAGTCACGTCCCACATCTACAACATCCGGTGAAATTGCATAGCGCCAAATTCAAATGACAGAAATACTCATTTCAAACATTCATGAAAATACAAGTGTTGCACATCATTCAAAAGCTTAGAATCTTGTTAACTACTTACGGAGTGGTGGGGCGCTAGCTGACACTACCCGGACACTACCCGGTGAAATGTAAGGCACCAAATTCAAAGATTTCTGGCTCCCAGCTGTCTTTTATACAGGTAACGAGCTGAGATTAGGAGCACACTCTTAAAGGGAGTGCTCCTAATCTCAGTTTGTTACCTGTATAAAAGACACCTGTCCACAGAGGCATTCAATCAATCAGATTCCAAACTCTCCACCATGGCCAAGACCAAAGAGCTCTCCAAGGATGTCAGGGACAAGATTGTAGACCTACACAAGGCTGGAATGGGCTACAAGACCATCGCCAAGCAGCTTGGTGAGAAGGTGACAACAGTTGGTGCGATTATTCGCAAATGGAAGAAACACAAAAGATCTCCCTCAGCCTGTGGCTCCATGCAAGATCTCACCTCGTGGAGTTGCAATGATCATGATAACGGTGAGGAATCAGCCCAGAACTACACGGGAGGATCTTGTCAATGATCTCAAGGCAGCTGGGACCATAGTCACCAAGAAAACAATTGGTAACACATTATGCCGTGAAGGACTGAAATCCTGCAGCACCCGCAAGGTCCCCCTGCTCAAGAAAGCACATATACATGCCCGTCTGAAGTTTGCCAATGAACAATTGAATGATTCAGAGGACATCTGGGTGTTAGTGTTGTGGTCAGATGAGACCAAAATGGAGCTCTTTGGCATCAACTCAACTCGCCGTGGTTGGAGGAGGAGGAATGCTGCCTATGACCCCAAGAACACCATGCCCACCGTCAAACATGGAGGTGGAAACATTATGCTTTGGGGGTGTTTTCCTGCTAAGGGGACAGGACAACTTCACCGCATCAAAGGGACGATGGACGGGGCCATGTACTGTCAAATCTTGGGTGAGAACCTCCTTCCCTCAGCCAGGGCATTGAAAATGGGTCGTGGATGGGTATTCCAACATGACAATGACCCAAAACACACGGCCAAGGCAACAAAGGAGTGGCTCAAGAAGAAGCACATTAAGGTCCTGGAGTGGCCTAGCCAGTCTCCAGACCTTAATCCCATAGAAAATCTGTGGAGGGAGCTGAAGATTCAAGTTGCCAAACGTCAGCCTCGAAACCTTAATGACTTGGAGAAGATCTGCAAAGAGGAGTGGGACAAAATCCCTCCTGAAATGTGTGCAAACCTGGTGGCCAACTACAAGAAATCGTCTGACCTCTGTGATTGCCAACAAGGGTTTTGCCACCAAGTACTAAGTCATGTTTTGCAGAGGTGTCAAATACTTATTTCCCTCATAAAATGCAAACCAATTTATAAAATTTTTCACATGCGTTTTTCCGGATGTTTTTGTTGTTATTCTGTCTCTCACTGTTCAAATAAACCTACAATTAAAATTATAGACTGATCATTTCTTTGTCAGTGGGCAAACGTACAAAATCAGCTGGGGATCAAGTACTTTTTCCCTCACTGTATACACTTGCCCAAGAACAATCAAACATCATTGATAATGTATCCTTAGGAACACTTTTATGTATATTTACTATAATATTTCAACCGGATTATAAACTGGACGATAGGAAAGTAAAAAACCACAACGCGCGCGAGCCCGTGAACGCGCATCCTCTTCTGTTTACATCCGATGACTAGTTTGAAATTCTTCTTCTATTACCATCCAGAGCAACTATAACATCACCAAACACTGTCTAGAGACTATTGACATCCAGTGGAAGCAATAGGTACTGCAATCTTACTCCAAGAAGCTCTGCTTCTTGGCAATATCACAGCGTTGTCAGATTTCAAAAAGGCTTTACGGCGAAAGCACCACATTTGATTGTTTGAGGATAGCACCCTACATATTTTTCCCATTACCATAAATTCATAAGCCTTCACGGTTCACAGAAAACACATTTCACAGCGAAAACAAATCAATTACCTTTTGAAGAACTTCTGCTGAGGGTTTCCCAAGTGTCCAACGAAGACAATCCATGATTCTTTTGTTAGAAAAAGTAATGTATTATATCCATAAATCTCTGTTTGGTTGGCGCGTTATAATGAGAAAATATAGCATCGACTCCTCCATTGAAACGTGAAGAGAACTCGTTCAACTTATATCTATAAACTTGTCCAAGAACAATCAAACATAATTTTAAATGTATCCTTAGGAACACTTTTATGTATAAATAGTATAATATTTCAACCGGAATATAAACTGGGCGATAAGAAAGGAAAAAACCAAAGAGCGCGCCAGCCATGAACGCGCGTTACCTTCTATTGACATCTGTGTGGCCACTTCCTTATTCGTCTTCTTTTATGCTCTAAAAGCATCTAAAAAGAATCAGAACACTTTCTCGAGACTGTTGACATCCAGAGGAAGCAATAGGTACTGCATTCATATGCCCTTATATGGGCATTTTCATAAGGGAGGGGTTCTAAATGAGGCAATGTGTCAAAACCACTTTTTCCAGGACAGAGATTCCTCGGGTTTTCGACTGCCATATCCGTTCTGTTGTACTCACAGACAAAATGTTAACACTTTTAGAAAATTCAGAGTGTTTCCTATCTAATGGTACTAAATATGTGCATATCCTATTTTCTGAGCCTGAATGGGAGGCATTTTACTTTGGGCACGCCAGGCTCTCCAAAACGGTCACCTCGTGCGCTGCTCCCAAAGAAGTTAATAGTCGCTGTGGGTACAACATCACCAATGCACTTGCTAATAAACTCGCTCACCGAATCAGCGTATTCATCAATGTTATTGTCCAACGCTATGCGGAACATATTCATGTCCACGTGATTGAAGCAATCTTGAAGCATGGAATCAGATTGGTCGGACCAGTGTTGAACAGACCTGAGCACGGGCGTTTCCTGTTTTAGTTTCTGTCTATAGGCTGGGAGCAACAAAATGGAGTCGTGGTCAGATTTTGCCGAAAGGGGGGCGGAGAATGGCTTTGTATGCATCGCTGAAGTTAGAATAACAATGATCCAGGATTTTGCCGGCACGGGTCGCACATTCGATATGCTGATAAAATGTAGGGAGCCTTCTTTGTGTTCCTGGGACCTGTGGGATTGCAAACAGAGAAAGATCTTCAAAGGTAAGTCATTAATTTTATCGCTATTTCTGTTTTTGTAATGCCTGTGCTGGTTTGAATAATATGGGGGGCAATCGAAAGTTCTGCTTTCGCCGTAAAGCCTTTTTGAAATCTGACAACGCTGTTCGATTACCAAGATTCTAAGCTTTTGAATGGTGTGCAACACTTGCATTTTCATTAATGTTTAATATTACTATTTTTGTAAGTTGAATTTGCGTTCTGCATTTCACCGGATGTTGTAGTAGGTGTCCCGCTAGCGTGCCACTGATCCCTATTAACAAGACATTTGTGGAGTGGTTGATAAATGAGTTTTAATGACTTCAACTTTACATGTACATATTTTCATTCACCCCTTTAGATGTGTGTGTATAAGGTAGTTGTTGTGAATTGTTAGATTACTTCTTAGATACTACTGCATGGTCGGAACTAGAAGCACAAGCATTTCGCTACACTCGCATTAACATCTGCTAACCATGTGTATGTGACAAATAAAATTTGATTTGCTTTCCAATTTCTTTGATGATGTCTGGGTTCCTGCTCTTTAGGCCAAAGGCAGATGGGGTGTAACAGTAGGGGTTGGGCCTGTTGCTCTGCTCACGGCCTGGGAATATGTCCTGCTGTCATGTTGAGGTCTCTCTCTCTCATTCTCTCTCTCTCTCCCTCTCTCCCTCTCTCATTCTATCCCTCTCTCTCTCTCATTCTCTCTCTCTTTCACCCAGGTGTTCGTATATCATGGACGTTCATGGAGAGCCACGTAATTTCAGACCCAGAGACAGGGAGGAGATGGTGAAACAGGTGACACATCACACAAACACACACACATACACACACACACACGCACACACACACACACACACACACACACACACACACACACTTGATATGAATGTTACCAAATGTATTGTGATGAAACAGGTGATAGAGCCGATGGCGTGTGAAGGGTTAAGGACGATCTGTATCGCATTCCGAGACCTTCCATCCAATCCCGAGCCAGACTGGGACAACGAGGAGGACATCGTTACTCAGCTGACCTGTCTCACTGTGGTGGGCATAGAGGACCCTGTACGACCTGAGGTAGAGTGTGTGTTATGGTACAGTAAGGTGCAGAGGGTTGTGAGTTGGAGCCCCCAGTCTAACCCCAACCCTGCCGGTGGAATTATCACTCTCTCTTATGTCTGGATTTCTGCTTGTTTGTGAGTAACCCTCCCTCTCTCCTTCTCTCTCTGTCCCTCTCCCTCTCTCTCTCCTCTCTCGCCTTCTCTCCCTCTCTCTCTCCTCTCTCGCCTTCTCTCCCTCTCTCTCTCTTCTCTCGCCCTCTCTCTCTCTTCCTCTGTATCCCTCTCTCTCTTTCTATCCCTCTCTCTCTCTCGCTATCCCCATCTCTCGCTCTTTCTCGCTCAGGTGCCTGATGCAATTCGTAAGTGTCAGAAAGCGGGCATCTGCGTAAGGATGGTCACAGGTTTGTAATGTGTAGTCACACTATGATTTATGAACACAGCCAGCACTTATTAGAGACAGGCTACTTTTTATTTGAGCCAGGTGCCTATTTCCTTAAAGACTACCACACTGTTTACTGTGACCAGTATAAACATCATAACATGTTGAAAATACTACCTCACTGTTTACTGTGACCAGTATGACCAGTATAAACATCATAACATGATGAAAAGACTACCACACTGTTTACTGTGACCAGAATGACCAGTATAAACATCATAACATGTTGAAAAGACTACCACACTGTTTACTGTGACCGGAATGACCAGTATAAACATCATAACATGTTGAAAAGACTACCACACTGTTTACTGTGA